>VYZV01004364.1:182-18396 GCA_013401275.1 Pandion haliaetus | reverse complement strand
ACAATACAAAAGGACAATTCTGCTACTACTGGAAATTACTGCAACAAGATGATCTGTTTCTCTACCCCCACCAAGTGATAATTGTTCAAAGAAGAATCCTTCTGCTCTTTTAAGCAGATTTCTTAAAGAACTTCAACCCAGTCAAATGAAAACTACCCTTGTAATGTCGTCCAAGAAAACAAGGCCACAATGCCACAGTTACAAGCAAAGCTGTTACAGAAAAGGAGTCTGCCAGTGAACAAAGCAGAGATAAGTACAGTAGCATAGAAGAGAGGTTTCCTCAGAGATTTCCAGATGATCTCACACAAGTCAAAAATCACAAAGCAGGCGCTCTAAATAAATCCAAATATGCAAATTGCACAGTCACAGTCAATGAAGAATTCAAATCCTTGCTATGGTAAGTTGTTGTACCTTTAATTCACAAAATCTTCTCAGGGACTACTCTACTCCCTATTTCCAAAAATATTCTAGGCTATCAAGGACATGCTATATACTCCAAGAAAACATGACTATGATCTTAATAGCTGTTGTTTAACTTGTATTGACAGGTTGCTTCTTCCAGAGGATCATATGAAATCTATTAAATCCTTTGTTCATGTCTCTATAGATTGAGGAAGTTATTTTGCTTTAAACTCTGTCAATGGAAAAACATTGGTCTTTATGTCAGCACCTTATGGCCCTCTGACACTGAGAATCAGTTATTTTTCATTCCCTTTTAAAATGGTTAGGGGTAAGGTTTACCTGCCACCTTCGGCATATGCAAGCACATGCATTGTGAGCTTGAGTTATCAAGCTCATTTCTGGCATACTTTTCATTCTTTCAAGAGCTGCCTTAAGATGTTAAGTCCAGCTCAAAATTAACAGTAATGGCTTATGATGCTCCAGATGAAGTGAATCCCAGTTATTTCTGAGAGCAGGTGAAAGGATCAGATTCTGGATTTTCTTCCTCCTCCTTTTTCTCTTATTAGGAAGAATGCTTATAAAAACATACCACAAGAAAGAAAAACAGAAAAAGCAATGGACTTTCCTTGATTAGTCATTTACTAAAAAAGGATTAGAACAAACCATCAAGGAAGCAAGGTCTTGACCAACAAAACCAGTCCCAAACCATAAAGGGTCATGAGTGCTACACTGCATATAAACACACTGAATCGAGAAAAATGGGTATCTGAACCATACTTGAATGAGGTTAAGCAGTGATGCACATCACTTATTTTAAACATAATGAGAACCTCTTGGTTTAAAAATTTCTTTTAGATTTTCTTCTGCATTTGTGTTTCACATCTCTTTCCTTCCCTTAGGATATATTGCTACCGTCACCACCTAGAGAATTTGCTTCCAGCCTCGATACAGTTCTTCAAGCATGATGGCAAGCTACATTTTAAGCCATTTAGTCAAGTTAAGCACATTCACTATTAGGTAAATTAGCTGCCTCACCACTTCTATTGCTGCTCTTCAAATCTTTTAAGCTGTATACCTCAAGTGGTAAACATCAGGGAACAGGAGGTAAAAAACCAAACCAACCCACATTGTCCTTCAGCAGAAATTTCCATTTCAGAAGAACAAACTCACTGAAATGTTTCTTTACTTTTCTTTAAAGCTTTCATCACAACTGGAGCATCAGTAAGAGAAAAGGCTAACACAATCACATTTGATAATCCTATTAGGACAATAAACTGGGGGATGGGAAGAGACTGGAAAAGGATGCCAATCCTCAAATGCCTAATAAGGAAAATGGCAAAAATAGTGAATGCTTCTGCTTGTCAGAAGAAAATACAGGGAGCAAGTAACTTGTACCAAAACGGAAACACAAAATATTTGCGTAAAACATTGAGCTCACCCACTCTCTTACTGAAGAGAAAAATCAAGATATAAATAAAGTAAAAAACAAAACAAAACAAAAACCCAAACAAAAAAAAACCCCAAACCACCAAAACCAACACTTTTAAGCTTCATCTTGTTCAACAAGATATGGAGCCCCGAAAGCACCATTTTTTTCTATTCTTGTAAATTGGCCAAGTTTTTAAAATTGTTTTCTCTTAAGTGCTAGCACCTTTACAGAAGCACCATTTTATTACTTATGCTCTGTCATTAAACAGTCCTACTTTTTCAGGTTCTCCAAACACCTTTGTGCATAAGGACTTCTGAAAGCACTAATTTTGCTCTAATCTTTTGGAAATGCATCACCAGTGCTGAGCACAGCACTGCATAAAAGGACAAACTAATGATTTATGCAATAGGGATACTTCCACTATTCTTTTCCAACTTACTCCTTGTTCAAATAAACTTCTACTTTACTTCTTGAACATATGATAACTGAGAAAGTCCACATCACATTCCCGAGCTGGTAAATCCCATTTGCAGCTGGCATCAGGCTAAGACTGAAGTCCTTGAAAAACGAAATTTGTCTGAGTGCTGGCCTATTCCTTACCAGGGGTGGGTTTATTCAAGATAAACCAAGACCTCACAGAACCTCCCTCACCAGGTTCATACATACTCTGTCAGATGAAGACCTTAGGCAGTTCCCTTTGCTTTGGGGTAATTCTACTTGAGGTAGTTCACATAGAAAATTAGTAGTTTCATCACATAACTGCATAGTGGCAAGGTAAAATCTACTCCTGAGAACTTAGATATCCATAAGTTTATAGAAATAAGCCAGATAATTAAAATTTGTCACTCCTCCCACAAATTTCAAAGAAAAACAAATGAAAGATAAGCTGATTTTCTTTCTGTGCAGACCAATCCGCTCCACACAAGTTTAGCCAATTCGAAGACTGGAGACTGCTGTATCCACTTTCACATGCCAGAACCTTCACTCAGACTACAAGCATCTCTTCCCTAAGCAAAGGGATCCCCTTCACTGCAGAGAGAATGCTTTTTATGTTTTTTATTTTAAAAAATTAAAATTAACTGTACAGTACTCCACAATGATGTCAGCATTTCTTCAGAGAGCATGACACACACTTTTATGTCAGGCAGTACAATTTTCTCCACAATTCCTAACACATCAATGAATTAACATTTACGTGTTGATAAAAACAACAATAATGATTAGTGATGTATGAACAGATAAAATATCAGAGATTCTAAAGTATCTTTTTATATGTATCAAAACATGGTGGTTTTGCCAAAGTTTCAGGAAGGAACTGTACCAAAGCAACATCGACAAGACATGAGGCACACTGCTATTCAACTGAAAGACAGGAGGAGCAGCAATCAAAACACTTCCCTAAGCTCACACCTGGAAAACAAAGAACTAAAAAGCAATGACTGTATCAAACAGGGACCAAAGCAGTGCCCCAAGACAGACATACATACTTCTGGGTGTATACATTCCCTGCCCCGATCTGCAATGGCCACTGAATCAGGCTTCTTGCCCAGACACTGCCCTTACCTTTCACAGAGTTTGCATTAGCTTAGCAATCTGTGTGAAGTTTGCAGATCACTTCCTCTTTATTTTAAAAACATACCCTGCACAGCTGTTGACAGTGGTCCTTGACAGGAGGACCAATTGCTACACCTCTCCCTTCAATCTACAAATATTTCTCCAACAGCTTTCACATTGCTTTAGAAGATATTGTCTGGCAGCTAAATTGAGATCCTGCACAGAAGTAATCATCTGCTTCCTTTTTGCAGGATTACATTACTCTTTTCTAATTCACCCTGCTAAGATACTGTCCAGCTTTTAACTTCAAGGATGTGTTTTTCAACAAGTGCTTTTATTTCTGATTACATGAGAAATACTGTTTTAATTATCTTCCTTTCTTGATATCACTGGTGACTGAAACAGTTAACTACAGACTCAAGAAGGTGCATTCTTTAGGTCTGTTCCAGAAAAGAATCTACTATATTTTCTAAACATCTGTATGGAGAAAACACAAGTGCAATAAATAGAATATTTTAAGTTGTATGTACATACTTTAGTCATTGCTCCTGTCTGTGCTGTATTCAGTCCGGTGTGACCAGCCATCTGTGGAGATACTTGGGTTAAAGTCTCTGCCAGCACACTGCCTGCATTCCCCTGCATGGCAGGGGCAGAATACTGCATTCCTGCTCCCCTTCCTCTTCCAGCTGCCCCAAGAGATCCATTCATTACCTGCCCTTGTCCTTGCTGAGGCTGATTCATTAAACTGTGACCAGAATTACTGTTGAGAAGGCTCTGGTGTGTCTGACTGAAATTAGTATTCATACATATCCCAGGTCCAGTCTGTGATGTTGCAGGGCTGCTCGTCACCATCCCCACTTGTTTTTGTGCTTGAGAGTTCAGAGTTTGTGATGCAGGTGTGGTAGGTCCAGAGGTGCTTGCTGCTTGCTTTGCCAGGCCTGAAGCAGAAGAGTCTCCCTGGTTTAAAGGGCTCTTACCCATAGCACCCAGATTACCGATATTAGCACTGTTCGGCTGCCCTTGAACTTGACTACCAACTCCCTGCTGGACAGGGCTATTTGAGTTCACATTTCCAATTCCTGGGTTTAAGGAGGAGCCACTGCCTCCCCTCAGAAGTTCAGAAAGTTGTTTGTGTTTGGAAGCTGCATCTGGAACAAGGTTCCCACTGCTGTTTAAAAGGCCCAACTCGCCATTGGGGATCAGCTCATCAGGAAGGTCATTTTCCAAGTCAAACAAAGATCCAAAATCTACAAGTTAAAACAGAAACACAGGTGAGAAAAATCATGACAAGTAACTAAAATATTCATCTACACTACTTTGTATTATTCTTAAACAATGACATGCATTAAGGTACATCTTTATCCAAGACTCAATATTGCCAGCAAGCGAGCAAGGGTCCCCACAACATGAACTCCAGAGCCTTTCAGAAAACATAGTTGTTGATACATACTGTGCACAACCAAACATACAGGGTAGAGCACCTGTCAATAAGTAGTTTTTTCGCAAGACTTTTGTCAAAACATCATACCAAACTTAAGAAACTAAGGTGCTACAAATATGATGATCTAACCTAACTCCTACATTTCTCTTGTTTTGGCTAAATGAAGACAGCAGAAATATCAAGAGATTTTTTTCCTATTGATTTACTCTCCCAAAGGAGCCATTACATCACCTTATCCGACCTTCTATGTAATCCCAAACCACTGCATTTCACCCAGCAATCCTATCTCAACCTTGTAATTTATGTTTGCGCATGGCCAAAGAACATCTTCCAGCTATGCTTCAAAGCTTGATCAAAAGACAACTACATCTTCAGAAGTTTGATCCCAGTCTCATGTATAAAGACATTCAATATCAGTTTCTAGTCATTGATTTCTATCATGATCCACTACCTCGGAAGATCGCAAAAGGCAGTGAGCATTTTCTCCTCATGATGGCTCTTGAATCCAGTCGCTTATCCATCCCTGAATGGCTCAAATAATTCAAATTGCTCTCTAAGTGCCCAGCCCAATATTGACAGAGGTAATCGACACACTCTCCAGATGAGCAAAATAAATCAATCAAATCTTCATTAAGCCACTGGAAGGAACAGCTCTGCCTGGCTGGAACATCCAGACTGATAAAAAGTGGGGGGTTTGTTTGTTTTTCAAAAAGGATCAACTGTGTAACAATGTTATTTTAGTACGCAAGTAAAAATAGAAAGTTACTTGACTGTATATAGGTACTCCCATGTGAAAATGAAAGTTATATATTTGAAGACATTAGGACAAGTGCATACAGCAATATTAATACACACGTAAGCAGACTAGCCTCAATTCATCAGAGTAGCTGTTCAAGCATGCAGCACATGTCAGAAAAGTTTTCCAGTCCAAGGTTGTGCTCTAACCCAACCACTTTTTACTGTAACGTAACAGAAACGTGTGAAAACTTTATTTTGCCCCTCCCCAAAGCCAGCCCTGAAAAACCCTAGTCCCTCACAGTGAGAAACAGACAAACCAAATTTTATCCAGGTTACAGCAAACAGAAGTTCTTTTCTAAAGAAGGGCATCCCAAAAGCTTCATTGTTTTAAAAGTTTAATTCACTCTTCAACCACAAAAAGTTGGTGCAAGATTCCGGTTGCAAAAGTGGCATAAGATCGTTCAGCAAGTGACAGCCTGGGCCACACTAGCCGCATCGAAAAGAAACAACAAAAACCAAACAACAGCTAACCTGTATCACAAAGCTAGGGTGCTAATTACCAACATATCTCAGTACATTTAAATACAATGCATTTCATCAGCATTCGAATTTTCAATTCAACCTAACTGAAAAAAAATGGATACAAATTTTCAGATGTGTTGCAATGACCAGTGAATTACATAAACTGTCACAGTAAACATACACAAACATGTTAAATTCTGCCTGTTTTGAGGCACTCACAGCAGCATGTCCTTTATGCTCCTACATCTTACCATCCTTACCTACTGAAGTCAATAAGCTCTGAAGAATCCTTCCAGGCTTGCAGGACATTGGTCATGACAAAATACACCACAGCTCAGGAACAGACCTCCTATTCCCTTTCAAGTTGGGAAGTAACTAACATTTTTGTTAGCTAGGTTCATCACAGTATTTTAAGTTTCTCTCTTACTTGCTGCCTTTCCCTTCAGTTGTTTAGTTCACCTTTTCAGCTTGTCTTTTGCAGAAAATCCTGGTGTACCTTCAGCTGTATTCCTTTGGGCGACTGCTTCATCCACCCTCTTTCCCACACAACCACTTCACGCTCACTGTGCTGTAACTTGTGTCTCTTCCTATGTGTTTTAGTTTTACTTTCCTTCTTCCAAGATTGCATTATTTTTAATCTTCCACCCCTTTCTAACCCCCCTCTGATGAAAACCCCATCACCTGGTTTCAGCGCCAAGCCCTGTTTGGCCAGAAGCAAGTCCCCGGTGCCCAGGTCCCTGCCACGCAGCCCCTCTCCTCACGCACCAGCAGGCTCTGCCACCACCGGCCGCGGCCACAGTCTGGAGCATGACCAAAGCCATCTGCCTGCGCGTCATGAAGGGTGGTGACACAGGGTCCACGGCTGAAGCTTTGCCTTTGTTAAGCTGCTCTCGTCATCCTGGCTCGCTGGGAAGTTCAAGATTTACAGCGCTTGTTCAGACAACTTCTGTAAATCCCACAAACAGCGGTTTTCCAAGCTTCTGCACCCAAACTGTTAATATTTCATTAACAAAAGATAAATATTTGTGTGTCCACACACTCACGTGGCACCAAGGCAAAGGAAAAGTGACAAAATGTGGAGGGAGAACATGTTGCTGTGGCTTAAAAATAAAGAGTAGTTTTTTCCAGTTAAATTTCAAAATGGGATGTCGGAGTGTAAGTGCTCAAATTTTTTTTGTTTGCCTGGCCGGACTCTTTAACAGTCTTGCCAGAGCCAAGGACTGGAAATGTTTTTGCAGTTTACGAAAAGAGCGAGGAAAGCATTTGGGAATACTACCTCTTAAAAACCTAAAATAATCTACCACTCTTAAGCTCCTCTAAGAAGGCTATACATTAAAGTTAGGTATGGAAAGTTTACAGCTCTGCCAGCAGGAAAATAAAAAGCAGGTAAACAGCTTAGCACAGTGGCTGTGTAAAAATTCACTGAGTATTCCAATGTTCAGGCAATGATTAATCTTCCTGCTTTTATATTTTAATCAGTTGTGTATGTTAAAAACATCAACACAGGGCACATTTTACAACAGTTATAAAATACAACAGAAAACAAAAGTCTACTTGAGCATGCCTGCAACAAATCCATAAAGATAAGAGATTGTCTTGGCAGTTATAAAAATAATATATTTATACACATATAAAAATCTGCCATAATAAGAACGTGGCCCATTTCTACTGGTAGCAAAATGAAAAGTAACCTCAGTCCCCCCATCCTCACAAGAACAATATAATTGATCCCACCCTCAAGGCTTCAACTATTTCTCAAAGTCAATGGCAGCTACCAAGAGTCTAAAAATCAAGAGACACCTTTGCCTTTACATACAGTTATCCAAAACAATGCTCAAAAAACACCTGCCCTGAGGAGTCCCACCCCAATTACCAAGCTTTGTACCTGCTTCGTCTCTCAAACCTGCTGCTTGCCTAGCATGCAAAAGAACAGAAAAAATGGTCTTTATTTTAAAGGAGGATAGATTCCCTTAACTCGTAAGGCACATACATCTAATTTCAGCACTCAGGAAGCAGTAGAGCTGACTAAGGCTGCGGAGACCCACCTCATAGCACCTCATCTCTAAAACAGCACTTCCAACCCTAAACCTCACACCTTTCATTACCTCTGTTACATAAAACCAAACATCCTCTTAACAGGAGAGCGCCAAAAAACAGATAACGTCTTTTGGAAGGGATGGAAAAGCACTAGGCAACTACAACACCCCCACTCTTTCCAAAGGGCTCCTTTTCCAATTTGAGAATTTTGTGTTCTTTGAGCAGCTATTTTCACACATAGAAGATAACCACACTTGAGACACACTCTCTCCTAATTTCAGTTTTATGAGCTTAAATGTCACAGTTTTCTGCCTTCCTGGACAACACTTTCAGCAACTAGAATAAAAAAAGATGTTCTGTTTCCTTCTGAGCCTTCTCGGAAGAAAAAGACTGTGCTGCATTCTCAAGGCAGAATGCTTTCATCTGTATGACTACTTGCAACCATTATCAGGAGACTCTTTCTTAATATACATATTCAATCAATGAACTTGTTTCAATATCACCCTTTTTTTCCCTTTAGCTCAGTTGGAGAGGTGACAAACATTCTGAGGTATTGCTTTACGTTATTTATTATCTCAAACATATCACACAGGAAGCAGGAGGACATCTACCAAATTCAGTTTAATTTTTTACGGCATAATCTCCACTTGAAATGTGACTGGGAATTTTCCCATCACAAACTTTGAGGGCCCATCCACGGAGCAGACACTGAAGTCACACTGCAGCCCAGCACACAAGCAGTATTTTCACCGTGCCTTTCTTTCATGCCAACATAGCTGTTACATTTCAGTGAGCCCAATTTTGTTTTGTAAGGCTTCTTTCAATCATGCCAGACCCCAGCAGACAAAGCCTCAACAGTTCAGAGCTCCAGCCATTCCCTAAAATTCAATGTCAGGTAACTCAACTCAATAGCCATACTGTTTGGTGCAGTCAGCAATTACCACATCCATTGCAACCTCTTTTCGAGGTTTGAAGATTCTATTAATTTATTGTTTCATAAAAGACAATTAGAGCATTTAATGTTTTAGAGCAATTAAACAACACATTCATAGAAAAAATAAAATTTCCAGTAAGAAAACTTTACATTAGCATCTTAACCTAACGAGACACGCAGAGAGATGGCAAACTCACATGCATCTGACCTTGACTTTCAGAAGAAGAGCACCACTTCTTCAGAATATGATGTATAACAACCAGGTTGAAAAAGACAGCGATGAGGGACCTGGCTGGGCCAAGGAGACCCTAACAGCTGGGTGGAAGGGGGATGAGGGGGAAATGAGTGATCCAATAGCAGGCATCTGAATGTGTCCCAACAAGTTATGGCTTGCATAATAAAAGATTTGGATATTTACCTAAATTTCTTGCTGCCTGATCTTTTGAACTACTTGCTTTTGGGATGAGAAAGAAATACAGTCTGGTTTGCTCATTCCTAAGCCAATAGACTGGTCAAAATTCAAATATATCAATACACAGAAACGAGCCTCACCTTTAGGCATTCTAGGTACTCGCCTCCAGGAAACTCATTGGAGTAATTATCACAGCATTCTCTTGCTTACAGACTCACAGTCACTCTGGTTGGAAGGGACATCAGGAGGTCTGTAGCCCAGCCCCTCAGCCTCCTCTCAAAGGGCAAGTCCTCCAGCCCCCTGACCTCCTTGGTAGCCCTTCGCTAAATTCACTCCAGCTCCTCCATGATCCGCCCAGTGATGGCAGGGAGGCTGACATGTCTGCAGTTGCATGTATTGTCCTTTTAGCCTTTCTTGAAAATAGGTGTAGCACTTGCCTTCTCTTGCTTTCCTACAGCTAGGATTTTAGGGGTAGGGGGACTGAGAAGGAGGCATTCATTCTGCCACGCTTCCCTTGCAACTTGTCTTCTGGCAAAGCATGATTCTCTGTAAGATGAATACCATTCAGGGTACAGACATGCAACTAAGCAGTGACACAGTTCCTAAAAATCAATTAAATTAGATCCATTTTGTGCATCCCAATAACCGAAAGGAACACTATCAGCTTAGAATCTAGTTAATCTTAAGTAGCTTCAAGCTCCTAAAATCTCCCCCAATCCATTTTTCTAAGACTTCAGCAACTAAGTGACTTTTCAAAACTGAAGCGCATTACACAGAGCAAACAATCAAGAAGCTAATGAAAAAGAATCAGTTCTCTTCTAACCTCTGCTGCAATGCTGCCAGTGTTATTGATTCAATTTTAAAAATGCTCCTGACACCAGCCCTAACACCAGACATGCAAGTCAGGGTGGGGAAAATACATTTATCTATATCCCCTATACCACAACTAATGTGTGTGCTAACAACAACTACCTGATACAGGAAAGACCAACTGTTCTGCCCCCAGCTTGCTTCTCACCTCCCTGAAAAGAGAACAGTATCAACCGAGATCCTTCCTTGATTACACCGAGTTTAGTTCCTAGCCTCTCTTTCCACTTGCACGTTGTGTATCAATGTCACACCCTCAAGTTTCTCTACTGTACTTATCCAAACTGTCTCCATCATCTCATCATCTCTCTTTTGCTGTGCTCATAATGAAAATACAGTCAGTGTAAGATACTAGCTTCTTTTGAGAATAATCTGTTTTCAGATCTACTTCTACTACCCTTCCATTAAAAAAAAAAAAAAAAAAATCACAGATTACTTGAATGTTCCACTATTAAGAACAAGCAGTATGTAAGGGCACATTAAATGCACCTGGTACCACAGGTAATATACTGAAACAAATATGAAAAATGCCTTCAGCTAAGAACCTCGTCTCTTCTATCTTCCCAGATGCCAGAGGGGAATAAAACCAAAATAGCCCCCAAAACGCATGGCAGAAGCAGCCCAGAGTGCTCTCTCTGGTCTGTTCTTGGAAGCATTGGGTAGCAAGCGATGGATTGACTTTGCTTTCATCTAGTCCTACAGAGCCTCTCCATAACCATTCTTCCTCTTAATTGTTTCCCAAGGTGTCTTCACTATTTTGACACCATTGCCATGTCTGCTCTTGCAAGCAACTTTAAATCCTACGAAGTAGCATCAACACTACGGAAAAGACTATTGTCACATCGCATGTGGCAATCAGGCTACACACACTTACTGACCAAAAGGCTTCAGTAATTTTCTCTGCTGTAATAGCAGAAATCTGGACAGAAGGAAGAGGAGGCAAGCAATTTGCCTATAGACTGGGAGACCACCACACTGGTAACATCATCAGCTTCTTATTCACAAGATCATCCTGATGAAGATTAAGTATTTTGGGTATCTTGGAGCATATTAGCAGAAGCGAGATCTCCTTGTCATCCTATCACAAATGCACACATCTTTTCTGTTGCCCTATTTTAACAGCTGACAAAACATTTAGGTTTGAGATGACCCTTTAAAGAGAAATCATCTGAGAATCCAGTAATTAACAGTGGACACTTGTTTAAGGCAGCATGAAATGCATAGCCTGTACCAAAACAGTGTTTGCATGTGAACGCCTTGAGTTAGCCCACACAACTGACAGACCCACTGCTTCACATTAAGGCAGTGCCACCCGCACTGCGCATTTGGGAAAAAAGTCAGCAGGTAACATCCAAATACATGAATTATCTTGACAAACAAACTTTAACTGTGACATTCCCTGGCCATAGACTTATTAAATACATAGGTCAATGCAAGGCATTTCACATTTTAAATTGTTCAGTCCTCCACCCTCCCCACAATGACTGACAGCACCGGTGGCAAGAACTCCACGTTCAGTATTGCCTTCTAGCTCAGGCTGCTTCCAGCACTCCCTTCAGCTACACAAGTCCTTCTCGGCAAGTTCCCACTTTTACACGCCTGCTGTAGAAGCAGCACAGAACAGGCCTATTTTGCAAAGACTAAACCAGCAATTATTAACATGTACTTGAAGTAATATTATGAAGCAAACAAAAGTGTTACACAAGATTACTAGGAAACAGGCAAGTTTTGTGTCTCCTTTATGATGTGTAATAGCTGCAAAAAGTGTTTCCATTCTCTTTGTTTTAATGCCACTTTTTCCACCCTATTTCTGATACCAAATTGTAAGTGAAGGGTCATTTGCTTAGCAACTCAAATTCAGCTATGCAGGAACATACAACGCAAAATAAACCAAATGTGCATAAGGAAGCAACAGCAGACATGCGCTTAAAACTAATGATTTTTTATGCATTTCACTCTAAAAAAAGCTTCCAACCGTAACTGACTGAATACAAAAAACCCAATGCCCTCGCAAATCTATTTTACTTTAAAGCATTGATTTCAGTGAGATGAGGTTCTGAATCACTCTCATTAATACTTTCCTTAAAGGAGTTTATGAACCTTAGGAAAAAACTTCACAGCTGCTACAAAACAGATTTACATTCAGTACTTACTGAATTCAAGTCTCTTGGTAATTTCCACCTTCCTTTGCTCCATTAGATCAAACTATACAGGAGGTGATACGGAAGCTATGTCATCAACAACACCCACTAGAACAGCTATCAAAGTACTGACAGGGGTAAAGTTGGGCAGAGTGAGAGAGAAGCTCATGCTCTTCAGGTATGACACACATGGACAGGGGTTGGAATCTCATATACCGTTTTCCTTCCCACCTTGCAACAGAAAGTAGCGAGCTCCGATGTCTGCCTCAGAGGTGTCCAACAGGAGCAATGAAATAATGGGAGGCATGTCACCTAGAAAGAGTTACTCATTTTGACAACACTGTCTTCCTGAGGAAGTTCCCACAGCATTAAAGATGACCCTCAGAGAAGTAGGAGATTATTTTACAGATTTGTGTATGTATAAATAAAACTACATACGCACACACACACACAAAGTTACTGCAAATGAGATACTGCATTTATCCAGTGTTCCAAGTAAGATCCTTATTTCTCAATGGTGGTGAATACGAAAAGAGGAAAGGCAAGACGAAGTGAAGCTTTCCAAGAGTATATGGTAAGAGATTTAGATTCTGAGTTATGATGGCCAATTACCAGTGATAATAGAAGTTTCAGTTTTCTTTTGATTCACACTATGATTCTGCACGATATTTGATAGTATTTGTTGAGACATCTCTATTAAAGAGAGTTTTCCAAATAAAAAGATTTAGGTTCTCTCTGTATCTTAGACATCTGAGAAGACAGATGGAAAACATAACATATGTTAAAAGGAAGATTTACAAAGCAAAAATTCTTGAAAGTGTAAACCAAATTAGTGTGGAAGTAAGTGTCAGATTTCTAAGCTATCCCACATGCTTTTTCATTGTATGAGAACAAACCCCAGAATTTTTCAAATCCTGTTTTTCAACTACCCCCTCCACCCTGACTTCACATTAACCCGCAGTATTTTGCTAATAGAGCGAGATTTTTGTTCATGTTCTTCTGTGTTAGCAGGTAACAACAGCAAGCAAATTCTCTAATAAAAATAAACACCAAGAATATGTGGATTTTTTTAATGTTAAGTTGCAGACAGAATACCAAAAGACAGCATGTTGCTGTAGAAATAATTAATGGCACTGGACTACGACTCCAAGGAACGTTCAGCCAGAATAGAAAGTGAATAATCTGCAACAGAAAACCAGGAATCATTTCACAAGCTATCAAGAGATCTCTGGGGTACAACAAAGACTGACCCCCCCGAGCACAGTCTTTATTCCTGCCTGCTGTTGGCAGGGCTTTTCCAGGAGCTCTATGCCACAGCACAAGACAGCATTTACCGAGTTAATTTTAAGTCATGGTGGGGGGAAGGAATCAATTTGATAAACTCCCAAGTACATATGCAATTATCACTCGAAGTATGAATTTCAAAAAAGGAATGGGCACAATTGTAGGACTGCGGACTGTCACATAAAATCAGGCTGGTAGATCATTTGCTCAACTTCTCATCTCACACAGATGTTAGTGTCAAACTCCTTGGGAAAAAAAAAAATCTACAAAAAACCCAAACAATGAGAAAGTAAACAATAACATACTATCAGCAATGCTTCATTAATTGGTAAGAATTAGCTCTGCTAGGCTCTCAATAAATGAGCCAATTTCTTATCTTGCAAATCTCCTGTCCCAGATTACAACTGCAGGCATAAAGTTACACAAATCAGTCACTTAAGGTAAAAAAACCCAAACAAACAAACAAAGAAGACCCCAACCCCCTCCCCCCCCCAACAATACAGCTTGTATCAAACTTAACACAGCTCAACATAAACATTTTTGCTTGGCATCATCTCCCATCTGCAACCCCTGTCATTACATGTATATGGTAAGTCTTACAAAATGATATAACCATGAAATATCACACCACATTTTTTCCCATCCCAGCTAGTTAATGGTGCAAGTACCACAAAACAAAGGACATTCCTGTGAAATAATTACAACTACACACACTCCTTCACCAACGTGTTTTCAGAAGAAGCATTTCTTCCCCCAATTTTCTGCTTATAAATCCAAGTCTGTTCACTTAGTGGAATTACCCTTTTCCTTATTCCAGGGAGAGATGGAGAAAGCATGTGTGTAAAAGCAAGACTTACTGTCACAGCATACAAATGACACTCAAGTTTTGTACCTACCATATAAAACAAGAGCAGACCAATTAAACAGGCTTCCATGAAACTTTTCAACTACGCAGGAATGAACCCTTCTGAAACACACATACTAATGCTTTCATGTGCACAAACAAAATCTGGTTTTACATCACCAAGACATCAGTCCATCTGAAGTCTCAGCTAAGACTGTGAACATAAGCTTAGAAAGTCTCGTTGTCTCTCCTTAAGCTACTTTGTTTTTAAAGGTAGTCCACCTCTTTAAAAGTAAAAACTAAATCCACTGAAATACACCTATCTGGATTTTGGCAGGAGAGTGAGATCAAATCAAGCTGCCTATCGACACAAACTCCCTTCTGCGACGTTCTGTAGCTCGCTGGGAGTTCGCCAGAGATCTATTTATCTCGGCACGTACAAAGGCACGTGCGACAAGGCCAGTCTTTCCCCAGTTTTGAAATACGGGCACTGCGATGCTAACGCACTGCACTGGGCCATAAAGAGAATGTGAATTACTAGAGATCTCAGCCTGCAGCTCTTGCAGCAGCAGCCATACTGCTTAATCTGTTTATGATCCGAAGTTGTGGGAAAAAAAAACCCAAAAACCACACACATGAGAAAGTATGAGGTAAAAATCCAGCTCTAATGGACTTTTGAAGCTGCTTATCTCACCTTCTTTCCAACTTCACATACTTTAGGAATTCATTAACTCATAACACCGTTAAGGACACCCTCTGCTTTGGCTCGAAATACGATTTGTCATTTCTGGAACTAGCATAGCTCTGCAACAGCAGAAGGCTGCAGGGTACGTAACATATACAGATAGAGGCATTACTTGCAATGCAACACAGACCACCACCAAGCTACCTGCAGAACCACGGTGAAGGGGCACCTGAAGAACACCGGCTTTGCTGCTGCTCCATTCAAGCACATTTTTCACAATCTGCGGGCAGAGTTCAGACCAAGACCAGCTCAAGAACACTGCCAGTTCACTGTATATTCTGCTGAAGGACCAATGCCGGCAATGTACAAAATAATCGCGACACTCAACGTTAAAATAATACGATACCATAACCAAAGCTACTGTAACTCTACTTTTTGTATGAGTCTCTTGTTTATTCTGCAGCACGCTAGATGAGAATGCCTCATAACACCTAAAGAGGAGACAAATGCTTAGGCATGAAAAATACCGTGTATCTAATAAAGTGGTAATTAGACAAAAGCACTACTCCCACCTGGATAGACAAGGAAAAATCTTTCCCATGGACACTGTACCACAGGAGCCAGCTTGTTCAATATTGCACAGCAACTGCAAGCTAAGTTAACAACCATGAGTCTTAACCTTCCTTATTGATACAAAGAGCAACGGGGCAACTGCAAAATGGGACTATCATGAAGCTTAACAACAGTCACAGTGCACATTTCTGCTATCCTTTCATCTCTACTCCCTTCTCCGAGACCAGACATTTGATTTAGCTGCTTAAGTTTAACAGGAAAGGTCGTATTTTCAGAACATAAGGAGACCAATTTCAATTGCACAAACTTCGCTCCGGTAAGCTGAGGAGCTATTTTTATCGGAAAGATTAAAGGCAGCTAAAATTTACCCTGACAAAAGGAGTTGCTAAACATGACCGCATCAAAGCATAAAGCAAAATATAAACAAGGTTGAGCAGTTGCTTTCTGCCGAACATTCAGGCCTGCCACCAGACCCTTTGCCACTGCACCACTATGCTCAGTTACAAGCATTTGCAAGCTCAGAGCCTTACTGTTCAGCAACGGAACTGCACAACTGGGCCTAATGCAACCTCTTTTAAAGCACATCCCAATCACCCAAGCTGCAGCATCAAACAGCGTGGGTTAATGACTGCAATTACAATTCAGTTAACCAATACACAACTTACTGCTCATTCAGGGCGCAAGCCTCAAACCCATCTCCCCAAGCACCTCTGCTCACAAAGGCAACTTTCCAGGTTGCAACATAACTTTTTCATTTAAGCCTCAGCACAAGGGAGCAGCCTCGTTTAGGTTCAGGAGCAGGTATTTCATAGCAATCGCTACTCTATTTGTATTGCCCGCTACAATGCACAGAAGCCTTCAGCAGTCTTTCAACAAGCAGTATTAGCTGCTGGCAGCAAACTTAAAGAGATTTTTTTGGAAAAAGTGCACAAACATTACCTGCACTCTCAAGCAGAAAGGTATTTTTGCCTGAAGAACACCGGGACGACAACAGAACACTACAGACACACTCCTACTTGTTCAAAATACAACCTGGGTTTTGCCGTCCCTGGTGACCAAAGGCTGTGTAAAACTTTATGCAGATGCTGGAGTTTACATCTCTAGCACTGCACAGAGTGCACCGAGACGCATTAGAACTTGCTGAACAGGACTTAATTATGACTGAAGCATTCCAGAACAGACCAAGTAAACTTCAAAAAAGAAAAAAAAAAAAAAAAGACACCACTTCAGACATCTTTCACTGGCTCCCAGTAGTGTCTAAAATGTCTAGCTGAAGAATTAAAAACGGTGTTTTCTCTGAGTTACTGTGGTGCATTTAGTAGCAACTTGCATATCATCCTTCCGTATGATATTCCACTCCTTCCACAAAAGGGATTAACATAGTTCAATCACGAGACCTCTCTTAGATATTCTCTGCCAATTCTTACTATCAATACTGTTTCTTTTTGGCATGTTTCATTTGTTTGTAGGCTGAGAAGAAAAAGATTCCAGAAAAAAAACCAAAAGGACTCTACTATCTATATGCTATTGCCAAATGCAGATTAAGCAAACCAAAAAGCCCCACAGAATTTATCAGCTCAATTATAGTAATAATTTTTCCAGTCTATAAAAACACAGCAGGTATAGCATGATTAACTTACCACTGTCCCTTCAACAATATTCACTAATCTCTGAGAACAGAAATGCAAGTCCAACACACTTCTTGTTCCTATAAAACCACTGTTACAGTGACTAAAAGAGTTGGAACATGCAAAGACGTCACTACACACACACATGCTCTTATGCACACACGTGCGTATTTACAATGGGCACGCGCTTGCTGGAAATAAGAAATTTTGATGCATTTTATTATCTACAAACCCATTACAATTGAAAAAAAAAAAGCATGCCAAAGACAGTACGCGACATACAGACAAGTCGCAGCGACTGCCAGCCTGCTGGGCATTTCACCACGCAAGCAACCCCACAACTTAAATTTTATCTGCAAATTCCTTTGTTTTTGAGGAAAAATGCTCGGAACAGTTTGAGCCAAGCGCCTTAAACCACAGTCACAGGTGGGGAGACAAAAAAAGCAAAATATCAATATGCTGTTAGGGAGTTTTTATTCCGTAGTGTGCCAGGCACGGTGGAAGAGGCCGCCTGCATAGGGCTTTTAGTTGTGGGTGATATATGGGTTTTAAGGAGTAGCTAGAAACCCCGACTGCCCCCTCTAGAAGTCGGGTGGTCAGTGTTCCTGATGGCTGGGTTCTTCTCCTTCCCTACCCGCACCCCGCTCACCTGGGCATCCCCAGCATCCAAGCCGAGGCGGATCCCTCCATCCCTTCACCATTAAAACCAAGAGGGTGGTCGAT
>VYZV01004363.1:2907-15327 GCA_013401275.1 Pandion haliaetus | reverse complement strand
GAGTACCTTTACCACAATATTAGGACTGCTCAAGGATATCATCTCTCAGCTAGTGTTTTCTCATGTTTTACATCCAAGTTTATATTTCACAAAATAAACACAAAATGTGAGGTTATCTTGTGAGGAGAATTATATGCAAGTAGTCTCATGGAGACTGGTGAAATCAAAGCTCATTAGTATTTCCTGCCTTTGAACATAAACAATGACAGGGTTTCCAAGACTGACAGATCTTTGAATGAAAGGCAACAATGGTAATTGTCATCTTTGAATTGTGCAGGAGCCATTTTGAAAATTGTCCAAAGAGTAGGGAAAAAGTTTATACTTTTGTAGAGTGGACATTAAGACTGAGAGAAGCACTGTGTTAGGCCCTTGTCTCCAATTTTCTGCCCTGATTAATTACAAAGACTGCTAATTGTGTATTGATGTTAGTTAAAACCATTTGGCATTTGGTATCTGTCTAGTCATGTCAAAATTAAAAATTTTTGGTGTAAATGTTAGGTCAAGGAAAGTATCACAGTGTTTTTCCCCATTAATTTTTGTTTATAAATCCCTTAAACTACAAATATTTGTATTTATATCATATTGAATGTGACTGCAATGGGTTAAGAAAACACAAATTAGAAAAAATCAATTATAAAAATACGGAGTGGAAGTGATTTCTAAATGTCATTCATCTATGGTGATTCTGTGGCACAGTTTGTAAACAAAGAAAGGATCTGATTTTCAGCAAGTTGGACAGAGGGTTATTCATGTGTTGCACATCTCATTTCTGTTTACTGTTATTACACATCAACACACAAGTAAGAAGCTAAATTTTGCCTTCCTTTCCCTGTCTAGTAACACTGACTCTCTTACACAGAGCCTCCCAGACATGATACAGCCAGTGTCCTGTACACCAACAGGAACATCTTTGTGCCTTACAGCCCACTGAATTTCAATTTCCAAGTCACATTTATATATTGTTTGCCTTTTCATTCCTGTTTTTACACAAATCAATTGATTGGATGATTATTCTGCAATGACTCACACATCTGGAACCCCAACATCTGGATATGTTCCCATTTAGTGCACGTTCCCAAGAGCCACCTTATATTGTCAGTGGTGAACTGCATTTGCCTCCTTCTAATCTATGTCTTGAAATAATCCAGAAGCTGCTGAGTCCCGGGAGTGGTACCTCAATAATTGTTTTACCTCCAAATTTAGGGTTTAATTTACTGTTAGGTGCATGAGTGCGAGTCATTTAAATGAGCACTGAACTAAGCTACAAGTTTCTTAACTATAAGATACAGGGATCCACCACAGACACTTGTGGTGGAAGAGCAACATACGGATTTGGCCCACCATCTTCAAACCTACCTGCAAACTACATGTAAACATAATGTGTAAGAACTGATTTCTTAAAACTTAAAGGTGTTAAAGCCGATGTTTAATAGCCATTTTCCAGTGTGGCAGCAAAGTATAGTCTAGAACTAAGTGCCTTGAAAAATTAGCTGCAAGGCTGTTTGGTTTGTACAATGAAGTCCAGTCTCCCTTGTGATGCATTACTCCAGGGTGAACATGTTCAAGTACTGAAGGCTCCAAGAAAAATTTGAAGCAAAAGACTTCAGCTAAAGAACCAGACTTGCTCTCAAATAAAAACTATCCTCTGCAGTTCTCAGTGCCCCTGGGACTCTAAGACACCATCATCCCACAGTTTTCCTGCTTCTACAAAGTACCAGAATTCTAGCAACGTCTTTTTCTTTTTAGTAAAAATGTTCATTTGGACATAAAATAAAAGCATTAGAGTATAGTACTCCTCTCTGTGCAATATATATTTAGACTTTTTAAAATGAGCTTGTGTTCTGACACTCCCACAGGACACTTGCACATGTCCCTTCTGCTCTCCCCCCTCTACAATACAGCTTTTGCCATTTAGAATTGATCCTTTCACCCTCCTTCTATTGGTAAAGTTATTTCTGCCACAAACAGCCATTATGATTCCCTTTGGTCCCTTTGCCACTCCCCATGCAAATAAATCTTGCTTTTAGCAGAATCAAGACATCTTTTCAGGCCTTCACTTGCAGCTAGTTAAAGAAAGGGAAATGTGCCCTGTGCTGCTTACTGAGCTCCAAGTTGAATGATGATTTCTGGAAATTCAGATGCAAGGGAGGGTTGGTATTTGTTGGTTGCCAGTAATTGCCTCGTGTTAGAAGCTCTTTGACAGAATCTGAAAATGATTAATTGGTAAAATAAAGGTAGAGTCCAATCCAAACATAGATCCTAGAACTCACAGAGCCAACAAAATGTGCGTACAGTGTCTTACAGTTAACAGCAAGGACAGAGATTTCCATACAGTTGCAGGAAGGTACCGGCACCTCATGTTGACATCAGAATACTAGTTATCTGAGGGCAGATCAAGAAAAGTAAGTCCCCAAATACTTTAATTTAGACAGCTGAGAGGACTCAGAAAAGGTGTTGAGCTGTGCCTGAGATAAAATGCAAGTATGAAACTAATACAGCAAAGTAACTATAATGTGAATTCTGCTCAGAGAATTATTTATTAATGCTGTGGCAAGGAGACTGAGAGCATTTAAATGTGTTGTCTCTCTATTGTATTGCAAGTCATTGCAAGCAATCTGGAGGAGCTACATTTCTTAGTCCTTAAGGAGCATTATGATAGCATCATCTAAAAGACATATAAACTGCACTGTACTGCTTATCCGAAGCCTCTTCATCTACAGTTTGTTGTCCTGAATATTAGGATAGTCACTTAAAAGATTTCAGATAAATATCAACCTTACATTAAGTAACTACTTTTTCCACAGAACAACTGACTGAAGACAAAATACTTTATTGTTTTAAAGTAAACCAGGTTAATTGAATAAGAGGATTTGGATTATATTTCATGTCTCACCAAGGTACAGATAATGGAATGCTGTTCCTTGAATTCCAAATATATGTCTCTCAAGATTAAGGACAAGGATTATCATTTACCACAGATGGCTGCATCATGCTAACATAGGGTACAAAACAACCTCATGCTTAACAAAAAATTTGCAGTTTATCAACTTCTAAAGTAAAGGGAACACAATATGTAAGTTTGACAAAAAACTTTGAAATATTCGAAGTAACTTCTTGTGATGGCTTCTTCTGGCCACTTTCTGTGTGTTTGACTGTATAAACATGACTTAACTCTGAAAGATTATTGAATCATAAAGGGATCTGATTTTCAAACTATCTCTATTCATTTATTAAGCTTTTAAGCATAATCTTTCCTCCCAGATTCATCAGGGAACAAATTAGATAAACAAATTCTCTACCTGTTTTCCTGCTGTTTTTTTAAAAATTCCTATGGAGATAAACAGCTTAGTTGGATGTGTCCAAAATAGACCATGACTCATAAGAATATGTCTCTAAGAACAGAGCCAGACATTCAGATAAACAAACTCCATTTGGGACACCTAAGCAGAATATAAAGGGACAAAACTACTGTAAGCCCCTATTGTTTCCCCTTAGAACAGGTGGGGTCCCCAAGGGGTTCCCAGAATTGTCTAGAAGAAACTGTAAAATGCTCTAAATTATGCCTGTAAGACTCTAGGGCCACACCTGCTTCTAATGGCCTGCAGCACAGCCTTCCCTTCCCTCCTTCTTCATATAATGGCGTAAGAAATTTGTTGGCAAGGAAATGTGGTTAGAATGCTGCTGAAGACAGGAACTGCTGGAGTGCAGCCAGGTCTTTGGCCACAAGCCTTCTCTGGCACACCCAGCGCACCTGACAAGCAGTTACACTGGGACTGGGAAAAAGCTGTTGCTGGTGGGGAACGTTGCTGGCGATATTGTGGAAAGCCTAATGATTCTGCTTAAGTGGTTTTCTACATGTGTGCAACATGGATCCATACTCCTGCATAGGACACACAGCACAATTGTAACAGTAAGTGTCCTGTAGGAAAAGTGAAAGTAGCTTACTGACATAATTTCCTTCTTTACCTTATGATCCTCTCGCAAGCCCCTTGCAATTAACTGCCAACTCATGTCACTTCACAAAAACTGTAACCTTGAAGCAAAGCATTTCTGGAAAATACTTTGCACCATTTATCACACACAGAAGCAGGCTTGGCATACTCAAAAGTTGAAATGAACTATAGATCATAGCAGCTACCATGTTATAATAACTTAATGGATGTCTATGCTGAAATGTTAAATTACACCTAAAACATACGACAATAAAGACACTGCAGTCTTTAGTGCTGTTAAATTTCCCATCTGTTCAAATAGTATACAATTTGATGAGGTATATAAATACTTCTGGTTTCCATTATTATGTTTGTCTTTCCAACACAGTATATGGCAAAAAACGTGTTTAATTGTTTGAGTGCAACTGAGTAACCCTTACTGACTGCTCAGGTGCTTTATTTGCAAGACAATGTCAGTGACTGACATTTAAACAGCAGTTAGGTTAGACTGATGTGCCTGCTGATTAACTGGAGATACAGCAGAGATTCAGCCCCCATTAAAGCATTTTGTCTTCTATAATAGAATTATGGAATGGTTTGGTTTGGAAGGAGCCTTGAAGATCATGTAGTTCCAACCCCCCTGCCATGGGCAGGGACACTTTCCACTAGACCAGGTTCCTCAAAGCCCCATCCAACCTGGCCTTGAACACTTCCAGGGATGGGGCATCCACAGCCTCTCTGGGAAACCTGTGCCAGTGCCTCACCACCCTCACAGTAAAGAACTTCTTCCTTATTTCTAATCTAAATCTACCCTCTTTCAGTTTAAAGCCATTACCCCTTGTACTATCACTACATGCCATTGTAAAAAGTCCCTCTCCAGCTTTCTTGTAGGCCCCCTTTAGGTAAGGGAGGGCTGCAATAAGGTCTCCTCAGTCTCCTCCAGGCTGAACAACCCCAACTCTCTCAACCTGTCTTCCTAAGAGAAGTGTTCCATCCCTCTGATCATCTTCATGGCCCTCCTCTGGGATCACTCCAACAGGTCCATGGCCTTCTTATGTTGGGGACCCCAGACCTGAACGCAGTACTCCAGGTGGGGTCTCATGAGAGCGGAGTAGAGGAGGAGAATCGCCTCCCTCAACCTGCTGGTCATGCTTCTTTTGATGCAGCCCAGGATACAGTTGGCTTTCTGGGCTGCAAATGCACATTGCGGAGTCATGTTGAGCTTCTCATCAACCAACACCCCCTGTCCTTCTGACATTTTTAACTGTCCGTGGAGACAGTTAAAAATGTGGCATAGATTGTTGCCACATTACCATGCATTCAAAAATTACTCATTAGGGAGATTTTGTAATCCAGTTCAGAGGTGGTACTCTCAACAGTTGTAACATACAGAAGTGTGCAGTGCTTACAGGTGTCTATGTGCGCTCTTGCACCTATAAATGAGGTGCACAGACTTTTCACTGATATCTGATTTGAACTGTCGTTCTTTTTAAATTTCAGGTTTATGATCGTTCTTCTTTCTTGTTATTTAAAAATTATGAATGGATAAGAGATAATGATCATGACAAGAGGGTAACTGTGTTTGCTCTACCATTAAGATAAAATTGAACACAGAAAAATTCTTCATTAATAAATTAATGTGGTGAAAGATACCAACACTATTGTTTTAAATGAGGTTCATTTAGTAAGTTCAACCTCTACTCTAGACATATACCTTACATCTGTTTAATTTAATCAGAAAAGACAGACAGTGTTAATTACTTTCTGATGGTTGTTCTGTACTGTGGCTTTGGCAAGTGAGAAAAGACAAATTCCCATGGTTTTAAGCTAAAGGAAATGGCTTTGAGAGATAAAAAACACTTAAGCTGGATGGCAGTGCATTATTTAAAGTTTTAAATCTTTGGGGGTTTTATTTGCAACATGCATGTTAAGATGCAAAAATGTGCTAAGATAACTTGTGTCCACTTCTTCATTGTATATTTGCATGAACTCTGATTAGTGCTTAGGGAATACAGCAAAAAAGTCTCTGCAGTTCTGAAAGGCGTTATACTATGACTTCAGTTGTCATTAGTTTGCCACCATTTAAATAAGTCTACAGAATGTCATGTCTGCCCAAAGCCTGACTTCTGAATTAATATTGCAATTTGTATTGAACGTATCTTAAGTTAGTAATAATGGAGCATTCATGCCAGCCCAAGAAGTCAAGCTCATCAGGGAACAGAAACATCCAAGTTGCCATATGTGCCAAGCCAAAGCAATTTGAGCTGTTAACTGTTCACAAAGACTCATTTGTCAAATGATTTCAAAGGAATTGATCGATAGTCTGTTCCTGTGTCTCACAGGTACTTCTCGTCCCTTGAAAAAAAGGTAGATATCAATTGTCCCACCTCTCACAGAGGGGGAAACCGAGAAACAAGAAGTTGCTACAGATCACACATTAGGTAAAAGAACAGAGTTCTTCACAAGTTGTTCCTAGCAATTTGTAAACAAGACAGAGGAAAAATAGATTGGGCGTATTATTGAAAAATACCTATTCTTGATGCTAAGAGTCTGCAATATTTCTACATGGAAATTTTACACTGCAAATTTAAGATTGCATGTGCTTCAGTCACTGTAGTATGCAGTGCTTGTCCCTTCTAATATGTTTAACTATTATAACCACTTTTACTTAAAAATAACTGCCTTTCTTTTACTTTAAATGCCATAAATGTAGGCATGCTATCCTAGAGGATATCACATTCTTAGACACAAAAGTGTGTATGCGCTGTGATGATGTTGCAGTATCTGTCCTATGAATACCATGGGTAGGAATCCGACTTTTCCATCAGGTTCAACTGGAATGTTTTTATTGTCTTACAAGTTTGAGGACTGTTCAAACAAAATAATGGAAAATAATACATGGGAACTTCTGTGAAGAACAGTAAAGCCTATTGTCATGGATTGTTTCCTTAGCGATTGATCTGCTAGCTTCATGATCAATAGGATAAATTCCTTCTGAAACACTATATGCATGATTTATGTATTGCAAAATTCTCACCTGAATGTAACATTTTCCCCTCATTTCCTATTGAATATAATACATTCATTGTCTTTGTGCATTTAGTTGTATGTTTATTTCTGATTAGAAATTACATTTTTTCTTATTTTTTATTCTTTCTCTCCACTTAGAGGTGTGTCCCATTAATGTCAGAATCCATGAGAGTCAAATACACCTAGCTAGTCTCACATACCTAATAGTGCCAAATTCAGTGGGACTGTTAGTGTGAAAATGTTGTTTTTATAGAGTATTACATCACAGAAAGAGGTGGAAGAAACTTCACATCCTATGACAGCAGCAAAAACTACATAAATGTCATGTTCCTTTCATTGCACAAAGGCTCTCTGTGAAGAAAGTTTTATTTGTGTACTTCAAGTCTTTTATTCCTGCAAAAGCTACAAGTATCCACCATTTGTACCTCAGTTTTAGCTAGTGACTCTGTTAGGAGCTACTCCAGTTAAACTGATGGAATTATACCAGTAAAACAAAGGTCAGAGGGAAGTCAAACTGGGACTGTAGCATGGGAATAGCTATAGATCAACATTAGCAAGTATACAGGCAATGGCAGATTATTTCTTTATAAATAAATAAATAATGAACATAATGCACAAAGTTGTGTGATTTATCTGTGGTAGCTAAATAACCATCAGAGCTCTTCTTGAAACAATTGCATTTATTCTTATTTTTCCTACAATATTTTGAATCATTCTGAAATCTTGCCTGTTAAAAGTGTTTGGAAAACACTTTAAACTTGTGTATGTGCTACTTAAAACCTCCACAGTAAAATAGGAGAATAGGGAGTGCTAAGATAGTATCACTTACGGATTTTCCTCTTTCCTGCCCTTCAGGTTTTGCTGAAAAAAAGGCAAAATCTCAGGATTAAAAAAATAAATCTTATTGCAGCATAAAAGCAAAGGAAACAGAGAGCAAAAGCTTATAGAATAATATTAGATGTGTATAAACATCTGCAGCCAGCAGCTGGAATAGGTGTGAATATTTCTTTTTACCAACTACTATGCAGTATTTTGCCACACAGGTTTTCTCATCCTATTCTGCAAAATATTTGAAAACGCTCCCAGTTAACTATAATTTACAAGTTTTGCATGTGCAATCATCTTAGTCATTAATGAAAATATTTAATGGAAAGTCAAATAAAATTGGCTAAAAACAGACCTCTGTGAACTTTAAAACTATTTGAAATACAGATTTTGACCTTCTCCAATTGCATGGACTGACAATAATTAACATATATTTTGTCACAAATCCTCAAAATCTACAGGAAATATTTTCCCCATTCTTTTATTAAACAGCACATTGACAATTAAATCAGTATGCTTTGAATTCTGCATAATCTTAAAGTTTCTGTCATTTGGAATATCATTTTCTGCAACTGTCTTAAGGGGGGTGCAGATGTAAAATCTGTAATTGTAGTATACAACCTCTTTCCTGAGACCAGGCTCAAATTTTTTGCTCATCTGCAGAACACATTTCTGTTTTTTAATTTTTTGAGACCAAAAGCAATGAAACTTCTTCACAAATAACACATGACCTATACTATCTAAGCACTGAAAACAAGAGCTGCAATAGTTGCTTTTTATAAATAATTGTTAAGTGGTTATTTCCAACAGATATTTTTCCACTCTGTTACTTTTACACAGATTTCAGCATAAGCCCTTCCCAGGACACTCACATACATAATCAGAGATGACTTCTCAATGTCTTCGGTGTGGCACTAACATCTACATATGTCACCAAGCCTCCCCAGAGAACACTGCAGCTTCACAGTCTTTCACCATTCCTTTAACAGCAGTTGAGCCAATTTCTGAACTCGACAGTTTGGTTTTCTGTAGAAACAAAGGACTGGAACAGACCTCCTAGATCTTTGAGTCAACTCCTCTGCTATTATAAACAGTACATCTTATAATTTTTGTCAGAAACTCGTCAGCTTACAGTAAGAAGAACAATAGTACGGATCATAATTGGCCCTGGCTCTGCAATGAACATCTCAAAGCAAACTTGTGTTGTGCAGTCACTAAGTCACTAAGATTGATTGTCTTTAACTGCTCTGTTTAAATAACCTTCTCCCCAAAGAATTGCAGCTGCCTTAAGACTCCAGCGGTGGGTGTGAAATCTGCAGCTTGCCCTCGGTAGAAACTCTCTAAACAACTCTCTCTTCTGTTTTTGTCTGAAAAGAACTGAACCGAGGCAGTACAAAGACATGGTGTTCAGAAGGACAGAACAGATTAATAGGAATATTATGCAGCAGCTTTACTGACAACTCAAGGAATGAAAAAGCTATCATGAGTCTGGCTGAGCATATAAAATTGTTATAGTAACAGGCCAGTAATGATCTACCTTAGGATCACAGAAAATCTTCAGCAAATGAATCAGCCTTTTGAACATCTTGCATTTAGAAAGCTTTGGGAAAATGCAGTGAAGGCCACCACTACTGCCCATCTTAGATGGATTCCATTTCTACCCTGTGCTGGCACTCCACCTGCTCATTTACAATGCAGGGAGCTGAGGAACTTATTTTGGACTTCTACAACTTCTCTAAATGGCAGAGAAGGATATGTATACAAAATGGTTACCACATTCCCCTAATACTCCAAAGGGCATGCATGATGGAGACCAACAAATTACTTTTAACCTGGAGAAAGAGGGAATCAAGAAGTAAGAGTTAGCATTATTCATTGCTCTGGCCAAGGGTATTATAATTTTGCAAATAGCTATTTCAGGATGATTGATAAACCACAACTGATCCAACTGTGATATGGAGAAAATTAAATAACATCAAGCATATCAAATACTAGTGCATCAGCTCTCTTCCCTGTGGCCACAGACCACAAGATGACCATTAGACCTTCTTTCTGTGCATCCTACAAATGTGCAAACTCAGCCTGATAAAAAGAGGGGTAACTCGCTCCACTTCCAGGAAAGGACAAAACATGTTTGGTCTACATTTGTGGAACTAAATAAAAATAGTGTGATAGTAAGAGTTGGTGAGCATGTCAGGCACCATCCAAGTTAAGAACACCATCACATTTTTTTTCCTTGTATTCACACAAGTTTTAGAGTCTTTTCAATTTAAATATCTGGGGAGGGACTTTTTTTCCTGACTTATATATAAACCTCATTACACATAAAGCGATATTAAAAAGACACACCAAAAAATCCAATTGTACACCAAAAGATAAACATGGAAGTTTTCCCTCTTGAAGAAGCAGAAGTCAAACCAAATAATTCTTAATGCAGAACTGAAGAGTGTTTAGTTACTTTTGAGACAAATACAAACAGAAAACTATTTAGTAGTGCCAGTAGAGTTTGTGCTTATTTTGGCATATTTTACCACCTGTCAACCAAACAGAACTAGTCCATTTTCAACAGCCATTGGCTTTATACAATCTGTGCTGAGTCAGAACTATTCAGAAGATAAATACAGCTTGTACAATACATGATATTTATAGATTTCTTCTGTCTGACAAGATCTATTAGAAATACAAAATGAATGTACAGGAATGTAAAAGTCTATATTAAAATATATTTAAAACATACTTAGTAGAAATGCTTTAATGAAATAAGGTATTTTTCTATACATGTGGGAATTTATGGTAGAAAAACACAATTTTGATAAGATCTGATTTCTTAAAAAGAAGATCAAGAATGTGGCTTTCCACACTTCTTAAATTTGCAAAATAAACCACATTTCAGGAAACCTCAATTTTCAAAAAAAAATACGGCATTCCAGCAAATGTCAATATAAAATTGGCTCATGTTCAATCCTATGATAAAATATACTTTAAAGCATATAATCCAAAATTGAAACATCATAAGGTTAACTAAAAGCTAACCTACACTCTAAGTGAAAAAGTACCTATGCACTTAAGTTTGGTAATGTGTACAAATAATTTGTGACTAGTGAAAGCAGATACAGAATAAGTTGAAACTGCTTAGTGAATAGAGTATATTGGGTGGACTCCATCCTTGCTTCTATTGCTCTTACTTAACTGGTCCCTATGCTCCCTATTTTCTTGTGTGCTAGATACAGTAGTGGAAGGAAAGTGTATTTTCTATACATTTGGAACCTGCTACATTGTTTGGCATAGATCAGTTCAGAAGCTGGTAAGTGAACAGTTAAGATAGGAAATCTCTGAGGTCATGGGTACTGAGTGAAAAGGGGACATATTCCAGCCTCAGATGGGCAAGTTGATCATTTTTTGTAAAATATGCTATATAACCAGGAACATGATCATTAAATATACTGAGTTTCTGCCACTCCCAGTGAGGTCACTGGGTGGTCGGCGTCTCTTGCTGTTGTGATGAAAACACCCATTGCTCCCTGGAATTCAAACAGCTCCCATGGGGATCTCAGCTCTGCCCTGGTGTACCTGATAATCTTTTCACACCAGACATCCATTTACAAGCATTAATATTTTACATTTGCATGACTGTAGGATCATTTCAGCTGTACACAGTGCTCACAGTGGACTTCCACCATACCAAGTGCTCCTAGTAATCATGTTTGTTATGGAGCACAAACACAGGGCTGGCCTGTAGAAGGGTTTCCTGGCATCCACTGAACAATCAAGCAAAATGTGAGCCAATTCATAGCTTTGCACTGAAATGGGGCGAAACTCACAAATGACAGTTTTTTCTTAAAGAAACTTTAAACCTAGTTAGTTTTAACAGTTATTGCTTTTGATATTTTGCGTTCACTTGAAACAGTTTTCAAAAAAAAGACCCTTTAAAAATGCTTAATAGCTGTAAAAAAAATTGTTTCTATTTCCTGTTTTACACAGACTAATTCAGATATTACTAAATGGAATAAACTATACCCTCAAGAATTTCTATCTTAATCTTTTTATTTATGATACAGAAATCAAGACAAAATATCAGTTATTGCTTGTGGTGAGCAAAATGTGTGGCAATACTTCTAGTATAATTTTTATATATAGACAGTGAAAACTGTTTGTTTATTTCAACTTATGATTTTACTTAAATTTTGTCCATATTTAGCAAGTCAAATTGGCTAATGTGTGGTTTCTTTAACCAAAGCAGATCTAAATAAAATAGTTCCCCGAGCAGTTAAACTAATGAAGTCTGGATCTCTTCTATTTACATTTAATTTGTAACTTACACACTTCCCTTTTATTCAGCAGGAGGTTTTTTCCTATACCTGGTTTACTATTTACACAAAGCCCGTACAACAAGGTGGTCTCTGTTTCTCTTCCTATATTTAGGTGGAACTGCACAAAGCTCAGTGTCATGATACTAACTGGAAACTGATATATAGCCAATCTATTTACAAATCTTGATTAAACCATATACAAGGTTATTCATTAAACATGGAAAGGAATGCTTCTTATTCAGCAGCAAGACTGTTAGCATTAAACAATTGATACACTTACCATTAGTTTCATTTAACCCAGCATCCCTTGGCTCTTTTTATTG
>VYZV01004361.1:203473-220878 GCA_013401275.1 Pandion haliaetus | reverse complement strand
AAATCCCTATTTTTTAGACAATTGATATTGTTTGCAAGCACACTGGAATGAATATAACAGATAAATATTACTTGTGAACCACATGGTTCTGAAAATGAACATACAGACTCAGACAACTACCAAGTCTGTCTTTCTTGGAAAGGTGCGCTGGAACACACCTTATAGAAGTATGAAAGTAAAAGGTATGAAACCCTAGGATCACATTTAGACATGCATAGGTATGTGTACTGAGAAAAGCAGAGTCAAGATTTTTTTAATCTTTCACAGCAAGCTAGTTCTTTATACTACTTCAGTAATCTTGTATTAACTACAGACCCTACTGAGCTTGCCCTCTCTGCCTTGCTAAAGCATACTGATTTCCTCATAGAGAAAGAACATGGTTTCAGAGAAAGTTTTGGCTTCCTTTTCCAAGGTACCAGCCCCTGAATGAAGTCCACAGATGTCACACACACCGATCAAATTCAAAAGTAAGTCTGGTCATGTCAGACAACTAAGACATATTCTGTTATTTCCATATGGAAAATACATGTAAAACAACAGTGCCTTGTATTGGAATAATTTCAGCATACTTCAGGTAAATCTGATTTATCTATAGGAAATCTATAAACATTAAGGGAAATCACACAATGCTATGACTAATTGTTTTGAATGATTGTAAGTGAAAAGAAGAATTTATGCAATTGTCCTTATGGAAGAAAGAGTAGAAACAGGAACAGCAGAAACATTTTGCTTCATTTTGTTTTCACTTGCAATAACATGTGAAGATTTTTTCATCAAAATACCGGATTTGAGTTCACACCACCTTTAAAATGAAGCACTGCTGTTGAGTTTTATTTAAGAAGTGGAGTGCATACTTAATATAAAATTTATTTCCCAGTAAGAATATAAAACACAGCACCAAGCTCAAAATTATTATGGAATATATTGCTTTAGTGGACATGTATGGACTTTGATTAAAATACTGGCTAAAAATGTCTCCCTCTTTTTCTAATGCTTCACTTAAGAGCTCTCTCTTCACAAAACCAAATATTTAGTGATGCTAACTAAGTGCTTAACAGTGAAAAATTATGTGGGTGTTGAAGAGGATTCATATTATACTAATTCATTTTTTCTCCAAAGAGTAAATTATTTCTGTTTCAACCAGATGGAAACTTTTGGTGATTCCCCTCATAAACAGGGGATTTACTGACTAATAACTGTTATTCGCAAACTCTTTATATGGTAACTAAAAGCCTGAAAAGCTTAGCTCTGTAACATATACAGTTTCTGACAAGGTAGCAAAAGAGAGTTTGAAGAAAACACATTAGAGAATAAACACCCACTCTCGTCCAATAACTACCTTTACACACACGAGGTAGCAGGTCTTCAGCAAAATCACCTTAACACTGAAATAATCCAAAATGCGTAGTATTAAGCTTCTAAAAGAAGGCTACTAGTGGAATTCCTCAAAAATTGATCTTATAACCACTTTTGTTTAATGCTTTAATCACTGATGAACTGACATAAAAGATTTACACTGTTGGCATCTGCTGATGATAGAAAGTTGGGAACATTACCATGCAGAGGAAGATGAAAATATCACACAGGAATACTTGGATAGCCTTGAAATGGGATGACATTCCAAAGCATAAAGTACAAGAACACGTACCTAGAGCAATAAAAATCTCACAACCCAGATGTGTTATAGACTGGAAACTCATCAGTTGGAAAGAAAGCAAACAAAGAGGACCTGGGGGCATTATTTGATCATGGATGATTGTGGCCCATCAATGTGATGCTGTCATGAAAAAGATGTTTGTGATCCCAGGACACACTAAGTAAGGTGCTTCCTGGACAGACCGATTAAACACCATTGAGCAAGGCACAGCTGAAATCTCTTCTGGAATACTGTGACAGTCCTGGCTATCCTTAAAGGATGCATAAACTTCACAGAAGGGCTACTGGAGTCGAGTTAAGAAAGGAATGTCTTATGTGAGAGAATCTTAGTGAAGTTAGCTGTTTTAGCACACCAAAATGAAAGAGAAAAAAGACTGCTTTCACAAAAACATTGAGGAGTTAAGTGTGAGGGAGGGGGGAACACCTATGTAAGCCAAGGTGATGTGACACCAGAACAAATGAGTATAACCTGTCCATGAACACGCATGTGATGAAAATGAGCAGACAGATTTTAACCAGCAGAAAAATGAGACTCTCAGCCACACAACCATGACAGGGAGGACAAAAAGCCTATCTAAATTTAGGATGGTCCTTGATTAGTTTATGAGCAGGTTTACATGATGTGGTTGCTTGCAATTGCCAAGTCTAAGCTTGATGACCCAGGAATTTCTCCAGTCCAGGCCAAAGACGTACAACAGCTTTCAAATCTGCTTCAAAGAAAGCAGCAAAACTAATGACTCAAATGTGAGGATGAAGTGTTTAGAAAGAAATTCTCCTCTGGCCTACACCAAAGGCAGTGGTTCCAAAGCAAGGGACTATGAAAACTGAAGAGGACTGAGCACTCTTTCCCATTCTCACATGCAAGATGCTCCCAGCTATTAAGATGCTTCAAGCATGAGTATACAATTTTATCTCTCAATCAATCTGGAATTCTAAAATTAAAATAATTCTTCTTCTTAGCCCAACATATATTTTATGGGTACATCTCAAAAATCTGAGAGTTAACATAGTCTTTAAAAGGTGCAGAGCTCCCTTTCACATGACAATAAAGTGTCTCACCTTTATGGCTACGTTTGATTCCGTAAAAATTCAGTAGATAGAATCTTGATGCCGAGTAGCCCCAAGCCAGTCAAAACGTACACTGACTAATAATGCATTGCTTTTATATGAAAGTCTAAAATACCAAAAAATACCTTTGATTCAAAGAACACCACCCACAGTAGGGATCCTTTGCAGATAAGCATTCTTGCTCGGAAACATATCTACCGCAATTTGCAACTGGTATTCTTCTCACCTAAAACCAAAGAATGCAGTAACACACTGAATTAAAAGAGCCTCCCTAAACAGGGAAATTGAGGGTTACCATTAAAAATCTGAGAGCAACCAAGCACAACCCCTCTGGGGAAGTTTCCTTATGGACTCCCCTCTGCCAGAAGACCTTTGGATAGAAATATGCAGCCTATTTTACACACGCTGTATCTTGCCATCAGATGATGAAACGCCTCTGACAATGACAATTTGGTTCTACTACTCAAAGGCCAGCATGGACAGATTAATGCAAGAAAGACTGATTAGCATAGCGAATTATAGATAACAATAGAAAGGAGGTATATTTTACAAATAATGCTCTGCTTAACAGAACACCATTTTCCTCTCATCAGAACCAAGATTTTTAAATGATTGATGAAGGTGCATCCAAAAATGCATGCGCAAAACAAAATGCATCTGTGTTTGCATCACCATGTCAGGTTACTGCATGTGCACACTAGAACAAACGCATGCAACTACTTAGCATGCATGAAAATGCCATTTCAATAAGTAAATATAGATAATTGTGGCTATATTGTATGTAGCTATACTTGTACATTCAGCTCGAATATCCTAGCCAGCCATTTTCAGAAAAGGAAAGGAAAAAGAAAAAGAGAAAGCATTACAAATACTGAATACAAATAATGTTATTAATAACAACATTAATTAATAATCTTAATAAGAAAAATATTCCTAATTCAAACCATTTTTTTTATAAATTTGCAAGAATTAAAAGTTCCTGTAGTTTGTGAACAGAAACAAGGATACATGGCTTTCTGCAAAACTGTGTTTACTGTTTTTTCCAGCCGTATCTTGTAAAATTCAATTTATCTGAAGATGTATGAGATAATCAGTTCAGAAACCAGGCAACATCACAGACTACTAGCAAGTTAAAAAAGACAGTGTAGAAGCCTTATTTAAGCTCCAAGAGATGATCAGAGAGAGGCATTTATTCCTAAAAGCTGTTGTTACTCTGTAACGGCTTGCTCTTTTACCAAAGCTAAAGAAAATTCAAGTCTTTACTTTGAATATCTACATATACTTTTGAATGAAATTTTTAACCCTTCTGCATTTGTGATAGATGGTTTTTATCAGTCAGAAGTTCTCCTACCAACTTACCCACTCTCTCAGACGGCAGGCTAAAATGCTATTTTCACTGCTGGAAAAGTGATTTTATTGTAAATGAAGATAATCAAGTGCTGGGTGAAATCCTGTCCAGCTAAGATGGACAGCCAGCCCTTAAGTTTCCACTGCCATCTTCCCTGCTGCTGGCGAGACAAAGGAATTTGCTGAGTTGATGCTCAGTAGCCCTGATGCAGCATGCGCTGCAGCAACTGTACCGGCTCCTGCGAGCCGCTCTCTGCTTGACGTGCAGCTCTGACGCATTTGCTCACATGCAGTAGCTCCCAGTGATTGCTGAACTCCTTGGCCTCACTATGCATACACATTAATCACTTCTGATTGTGTTTTTGGTTTGGTTTGGGTTTTTTAAGGTCTATGCCTAACTGAAGACAATGAGAATTTTATAATTGATTTAAGCAGAACTAACACTTCAAATCCACCTCTCAAATTAAGAGATTTCTCCACATTAGAAACTCCATAACTGACTAACAAACCCTGGCCTACCAATACCTGGATTTCTAATTCAGAAGAACTCTGTCTCCAAAGAGTCTGCAAGTTTTGTTTGCTACCTCCAAGCTTGATTCTGCATGATGCCTCCGGGAAAAAGAGAAAGACTCTCTCGACAGAATGACATAAAATAAGCATGGGATTAAGGGTGTTGCTGGATCACAGTGACAGTGGGTAGCACCACAACAGTGGAAGCTCTTCCGAGCTCTGCAGAAGTGCAGCCCAAACTTAAGACAACATAACTAGATATTAGATGTAAAGTTGGTAACTGCAGTTTCGATATTTAAGGTCTAACTCTGACCCAAACTGATGCTTCACTTATAAAGTGGCAGAAATCCTTAAAGCAGTAGTTCACATTAACTTATTCTTTTATTTAATATTGCGCTTACCTTATTGGCAGAGGAGAGATAGATGTAGTTATTATCTACTGGATCAAGTCGAAGTTTGGGAAAAATGGGGGTTTCTTCCTTAATTTCATATAAAACCTCTGGGCAATTAGATTCCATATGCTCATTAAGAATAGCCTAAAACACATGAAATCAAATTATTCACAAGTCCTTTTATTGATCAGTCAGCATTTTAAACAAAAGCCTAGTTTCGGCTACATCAGAGCTTCTGAGATGATTTACTGAGCCTCGATTCAATTCACCTACCGCACTGGCTCTCACACTGCAGAAAGATGGAGGAAAAGAACAGAATTTCAACAAAATCCATGCCAGACACATTTTGCACTGAATCTGGCACTGGTTTAGTGCATGAAACATCCCTCCCACCAAGTATGTTCCTGACTGATGCAGAAACTGAATGTGGAAGAGACGCCTATATCCCAAAGTCATAATGTGTTAAGTACTCCTATGAATGGAGAAGAAGGTATTAGCCTTCAGAAAACAAATTAACATCCAGACATCCATAACGTAAAAACAAACCTACGAAAGTTACTGACAACTGTCTTCAAGAAAGAAACTTCTTTGTGGCTTTTGTGAGTAGGCATCTGAGGTGGTACTTCTTTTTCTTACCTTGCCCAGCTCTACAGTCGTCCACCACCCTTGGCACAGAATTCAAGAGAACTGGAGACCACAGAAACTTTATTTTGCAAGTTAATAAGAACACCAACATTGATAAAAGGTTTTCCATAAACTTGATTAAACAAGGGAGATATGTTCATGTTCTCCACTGTGCTAAGGAGACACGGAAGACTTCAAGTTCATTTTTCATTATCAAAAGCACAGTGAAATCAAATGGGTAAAAGCTTTTCAAGCTCTCAGCTATATTCCTCTCCAACTGCTTGCTTAATAAAAAATGAGTCATGCTTTTCAGTGTAGACAGGAAATGCACATTCTTGCAAAACCCAGAAAAAAATTAAAAGCATAAAAGACATTTGACTGGATGGTTGAAAAGTTTGATAATGAGAAGAGGTGACTTTCACTTCTAGGTGATTGATTTAAGTTAGTGTAGGTCAACTATTCAGAAGCTAAGGCAAAATGAATCCTGACTTTTCTAACGGACAGCTATTCACATCACACAGATAGGCTAACAAACAAATAGATATGCTTCCAAAATCTAACAATATTTAATATTTCTACTGGAAAATCAAAGCAACGGAGGAAACAAAAGACAGAGTAACTGAGAACTCCACAGTCCATAAATTGATACTGGGGGCATTAGCAGTTTAATGAAATGTTTCCATGAATTTTAAGCAGGGTACAGAATTGCTTTTGAAAGTTATCTTGCTCTCCAAGTAACAATACAGCAGTTACTTCACAAACAAACAAACAAAAAAGAAACTGAGATTCAGGGGGTTATATCTGTTTATAATACAGTGCCTAAATCAGGAAACGTTTACCCACTTGAACACAGCAGCAGCTGATGGAAAAGGGAAGAACTGCCACACTCACCTTCAGTAACTGTCCATCATCTGTTCCCAAAAAGAGAACTATCTGATTCAAAACAACTGTGCCATAAACAGCCACTAATCCAGAGTGAATCAAGGTAGGTAATTTCTTGATTGATTGTGCCTCCTGAAAATCAGATATAAGAGAAAGCTATTACAAAATCATTCAACTATACTGCAAAACATTAAGAAAAAGAAGAATCTCTGGAAAGATTCTCAGAGAACTCAACTTTAGACAGTACTTTGGGTAACATTTTAATTCTGACACAATTTCAGAGCAACATATAATTGGAAATGACAAATGATACTACTTCTTTTTTCATACATGGCAACTGGTCACATCTGTAATAAAGATCACATCTACTGCAGCTAAATCACTGACCTCAGTGGGACACAGACTTGGCCTAACAACAGCAAGTTACTTTGCAACAGAATTTTTCTTTTTTTGGGACATAATGCCCTGAGCTTATTCTGAATTGCCAGTTCTCAATGAAGCCATGGTTTGCCATCACCTGACTGTACCTACCATGAAGGCTGCAGATATGCTCAGCAACCACTTTCAAAGGCATGCAAATATTCTGGAGAAATGAGGCACTTCAAACACAGGGACTCTTTTTTTTTTGTGTGTGTGTGTGTCAGAAAATAGGGAGCTTCATCCTCCCCTTTCTGGTTTCCTGCTTTACACTAAAGGAAGTTGAGACTTGTGTATTACATAAATATAAAACAGAGATAAAGCAGCATAAAGTTCATGTCAGGGAGAACATAAATGTACCTGTGTGAACTTTAAAATCAACATGTTACCTACAATTCTCTATCCAAGCTGGAGAAAGTTACCTGACAAACATGTGTAAGCAGCTCATGAAAGAAAGCATCATGCAGGAAATCTCAGTATCTTGTGGAAGGAAAAACTAAACCAAATAACCCCGACTGTAGATGACCAAGTGCTGAAAGGAAGCCCTGATGTGTGAGAGTACGGTCATTCACCAGGTGAAAGATGGTCTGTGCCCAAACTCGCCACAAGCCCAGATATCTCCCTACCAAGCAGTACCTGTTTTGCAGTCCTGTAATTGCTTTAAGTCAATCTCCATGGCAGATGCTGCCAAAGGTGTGATGCCACGGGCTCTCCAAATGGGTCCAACCCCAGCCAAGCTCTACCCCCCTTTCCCCTCTATTAGTATAATGCTGGTTTCCAGTGAGCTTGGTTAAGGAAATGATGTGCCTAGAAAATGGTCTGTAAATCCACCTACCTACCTACCTACCTAAATTTTCATTTGAGTCATTCTCCTCATCACATGAACGTGTAGTTGCACGGACACCAGTGCTTGCACTTAGGAGCAGCAGGCATGGAGAGGTGGGGGGAAGAGCTCACATAGGGCCATGACCTTGGGAACAAGCTTACAAAGCCCAGCATCTCGGCCTCAAGGACAGGTTCCTAAACCTACAGGAACCTTCTGAATGCAAGAACCTATTTCACTTTAATGCACAAGTCAAAGTGTGAGAACGGACGGTTAAAACTGACATTTTGCAGAAAGGTGAACGCATTTCTCAAAGTTATGAAGCAAATCCATAACACAGTAACAGCTGAATTCCAACTCTTGCATGCTAGGATTCTGGCTTAACCCCAAAAAGTCTTTCCATATAGAAATAATTTTTTTCTGAACTGCAATCCTAAGTCAATTAAAATCTTTTTCAGTCATCTGAATTATTTTAATTAGCCTGCAAGAACAGCCACTTGGAATAAAAGACAACTTGATTAACTTTCGTATTTAAAGATACTATTTTTTTTCATGCAGCAGGAAGACGACACAGGAACTGTCATGTACTTGCACAGAACTTCAGTAAAACCCACTTAGGCATGAGACTCCAGTACCATGGAGATCTGTTTTAGATATGGGGGGAAAAAAGTGATTGCAAGCATTTTAAGGTGGAAAAAGTTAACTCACTTTTTTATTAGATCAGAGGATAACAAACTCCAGCACAAAGGAGTAAGGAGGTGAAGCTTCCAGGCTTTGATTTCCAACAGAATTAGGATTTTTTTTTTCTGCAGTGCACCATATAGTAGTGTAAGGAAAACAAACCACCTCGCAGACTCTGTACAATAAGATCACAGAAGAGAGGAGGACTCACCCAGTCTCTGGAAAGCTTTGCTGCCAGATTTTATTTTGACCCACATACTAGTAAAATAACTAGTGTCATATCAGTGCATCTTCCTCATCTGACTGAAGAACCAATACTGACAAGTGTGGAAGCCTCCTCCCCTCATTCTGTTTGCTAGAGGGAGGGTCAATATGACATTGAGCTAATACAGATAAGAAGAAGGGAAATTTAGACAGTGGGCAGTCACAACAAAAATTGCCTTCTCTCTTTTGCAACCTATTTCTCCAGCTTGCCTGTTCCCTCCAGGGCGCAGCTGCTGCTTTCACCCTTCTGTCACCCCTTTTCCATGTGCATTTATTTTTTTAACAAGCCCTTTTACCTCTTCCACTGTGACTAATGGGGTTACAGCACTGTAGGCCCTTCCCAAGCTTTTTCTTTCACAGCTAAATCCATCCTTAAAATGCATTTAGAGAAAACTTCCTTTATACTTGAAGAGTCACTCATCTCCATGATCATCTATCTGTCGATCCTGTAACATTTTTGGGCTCATACAAAAACAAGAAAAGCAAATGAGAAGACAATACTGCTCTAGAAGACCTTTCTTTTTTTAATTCTTCAGTTCCAGCCTCTGTTCTATTCTATAGTCCCCCAAAATTTTCACATGCACAGGTGAACCTAGGGATCACCTGAATTAACCTATATTTTGCTTTTAAATTCACCTCCCTATGCTGTTTGGTTATTGGCATGAAAGGTATTTATACTAATTTTCTATTTTGCATCTCATTTTCAGATTTATCTCCGTATGATTCCAGCTGCAGCAACCATATTCACACTGCTACTTTCTATCTTGATTTCTTCCTGATTATTTTACATTGCATGCCTCAGAGGGAAGGGCAGCATTTTTAGCTCATGCAGCACTCAACATATTGCAGCTGGCCAAAAAGTAAAAATAAAGGGTTTGAGTATCAGAGTGAACGAACAGATGCAGATATACAAAAGGACTCAAGACTTGTGAGCAGTGTATAGCAATAGTCAACGCTGGAACGATACATAGATGTTTTTCCTAGAGGGAAAAAATTTCTGGAACCTCATTCTTCTTTCTTAACTTCACCACCCTTAAACTTCCTGAATTGATTTTTATTATATCAGAGGGTAACAAACTTAAATATTGGTTCATGCAGCAAGCTTTTGTTAGGGCTAAGGAATGAGGAGATGAACTGTTCCAAAATTTTATTTCCATGAGGTTTTTTTAATTTGTTGCACTGCATAGCAATGCTAGGTGGACAAACCATCCCAGGCGAGCAGACTGCAAAAAATCAGGGAGGATGACCAGGAAATGAGAGGGTCTTCACAGAGACCTTGCAGAGGCAAGGTCCTGAGCCTCATGATGCAAGGCAGGAGGGGCAGTCAGGAGCTATGCTTGAGCAAGGGGGTGACGGAGACTCCTGAGATGGGGGAGGCTGGAAATTTGTGACTTCTTGCAGCAGCAGAAACACTCCTTCTCTGCCATCAGATCTGAGTTTACAGAATTGATAAAGTGTCCTAATACCAATGAGGGGGAACAAGCTCCACTACGGAAGACTTTGAAACCAACTGACCTTGAACAGAGCATTAGCAGAAAGCAAGAGGAAGTGGTGGATGACTGTGGCTGGAGATTCCCTCCAGTGAAGGATGAAGGCACACAACTGCTAAACCGGCATGCTGTTACAACAGGCTTCTTTTTTTTAGGGGCCCAGATCAATTACATTGCAGAGAGACTGCCAATGATTTCCCATTCCTTGGACCACTCACTACCCATTGCTGCACAACCACGTGGACACCAAAGACATTGCCTAGTGCAGGTCGGGACTACAGAGCTCTCTGGGCGAAGTGAAGGAGACAGGACCCCAGGCTTTGTTAACCCTATGGGGTCAGTGAAGTGTGATGCTCTTCTGGATTTGCAACTCACAAACAAGGAAGAACTGACTTGCAGATGTGATAATCAATGGAAGCCTTCACTGTAGTAACTATGAAATAACCAATTTCAGGATCCTGAGGGTAGTGAGGAAAGAACAGCAGAGTACAGAGCCAGAGACCAGGCTTCAGCTTCTTCAGGGAACTGCTTAGTGGGATCCCCTGAGAGGCAGCTTTGAAGGGAAATGGAGGTCAGGAAAGCTAGCAGGTCTTTCAGAACAACCTCCTCCAAGCGCAAAACTCAGGAAAACAGGCAGATGTATCAGGAGATGGCCCCTAGCTAAGCAGCGAAGTCATGATTGAATGACAATGCAGAAAAACAGTATAGAGGAAGTGGAAGCAGGAAGAAGAGGTGGAAGCAGGAACAAGCAACTATGGAGGAACTGCCTGGACATGTAGGGATGGTGTTAGGAAAGTCCAAGCTCACCTTGTGTTGAAACTGGCAAGGGATGTTAGGGGCGACAAGAAGAGCTTCTACTACCACATGAGCAATAAAAGAATAAACCATGAAAATGTCCACCAGCTGCTGAATACGTCAGGTGATTTACTGACAGTGGATGCAGACAGGCTCTGAATTCGCCAGCAAGGTCTTGTGGGCCTTTGTATCTACAGAGTTCAAGGAGAAGAGGAACTACCAGTACCGGAAGAGGATAAAGTCAGGTATCTCTTAAGAAATCTCAGCTTATAGATGTCCCAGGGGAACAAGATGGGATCTGCAGGAAGATGCTGAGAGACTGTCTGATGACACTGCTAAGCCATTCTCTCATATTTCAAAAGTTATCGAGATCAGGGGAAGTCTCCAACAACTGAATCGAAAGGCAAATACTGCATCCATCTTCAATAAAACACAAGAAGGATGACCTGGGGAACTACACATTGGTCAGTCTCACTTTTTCCCTGGGAAAATTATGGAGCAAATCGTCCTGGAATCCATTTCTAGGCACAAGAAGAACAAAATGACTGGGAAAAGCCAGCATGGGTTCACCAAGGATAAATCATGCCTGACCAACCTGATTGCCTTCTGTGATGAAATGACTCAGTTTGTGGAGGAGGGGAGAACAGTGAATGTCACTGACTTTAGCAAGGCTCTTGACACCATTTCTCACCCCATCCTTGTATCCAAGTTGAGACACTACAATTCAGACAGGGGGACTACTGGATGGGTGGAAAAACTGGATGGATCATCAGGCTCAAAGCATATTGGTAAATAGTTTTTACTCTACCTAGACACTGCTTACAGGTGGAGTTCCTTGGGGAATCTATCCTGGGACATGTCCTGCTCAGTATCTTTATCAATGACCTGGAGGAAGACACTGAAAGCTTCTGGGTTAAGCTTGCAGATGACATCAAAATGAGTTGTCATGCTTGAGTGCAGGGCTGCCGTCCAGAGGGACCTAGATAGGCTGTAGGAATGGGCCAACCAACAAACTCAGCAAGGACAAATGCAAAGTCCTACACCTGGGATGGACTAACACCCTGTACAGACTGGGGAGCAGCTCTGCTGAAAAGGGCAGAAGGGTCCTGGAGGGCAGTAGGCTAAACAGTGTATCCAGGCAGCAGTGAAGGTTAACAGCATCTTGGGCTGTATCGACCAGAGCATAGCCAGATTGAGTGAGGAAAGTGATTATTCTTCTTTAGCTGGCACATGTTCAATTGCATCTAGGATACTGCACTCAGTTCTGGGACCCTCAGTACACCATTGATCTTGATAAATCAGAGTGAATTCAGTGGTGGGCCACTGTGATGGTCAGAGCCCGGAGCACCTGTCCTATGGGGAAAAGCTGAGGGAACTGGGCTGGTTCAGCCTACAGAAGAGAACATTGCAGAGAAACAGAGCCAGGCTCTTGACTGAGGTGTATGCGTGACAACGAGAGATGACACAAACTGAAACAGGGGAGGTTTCTAGTGGACAGGAGATTCAAAAACATCGCTATGAGGACAATTAAGCAGAACAGGTTGTCCAGAGAAGTTGTACAGTCTGCATCCCTGGAGGTTTCAAGATCTGACAGGACAAAGCCCAGAGCAACCTTGTCGGATCTCAGAGCTGACCCTGCTGTGAGCAGGGGGCTGGACTAGAGACCTCCGCTGAGGTTCCTTCCAACTTGAACGATTCTGTGATCCCAAAGAAGTGAATCCTCTGTTCCAAGAGCCCCTAGGCTCTTAAAAGTTTCTGCTAAGAACACCTGGTGAAGCCAGATGACTAAAAGTAACTCTTCTTCTTACTGACAATGTGAGAACTTACAACTCTCCTATGGCTTACTTCCCACACCAAATGGGGATGAACTGAAAATTCATTGTAACTAGACAGAAATATTCCCTCTAGAAATGCTAACTCTAGAAATCTGTCAAACATCAGTTGAAATACTAGCAGCCTGGTTTCTGAAAAGAAAAGGAGAATGAGATTTGGCAAATTCACAGTTATTAACTAAGGAAATTGTGAAGAAGATGCGCTTACATACATGCAGGTTATGTTAGCGAGTCCATTAACACACACACCTCGACAGTGTGTATAAGCAGATATAATCAAAACTGAGAGATGTGTGGATCAGAGGAAAACAAGCTGAATATAAAACTGCAAAATGTTTTCAGAGTAGTTTCATCTAAGACACCTCTTGCTAGTTAGGGATCATGTCTCTGGGAATCCGGTATTATATATGTCCAGATTAAACACATCCAACTAGGACAAAATGCACAGTACTGCACAAAACAAACACAGAATTAGCTAGTTCTCATAACCAGCAATTCCACAGAATTTGTAGCAGTCATATTTTTTTATAAAGTTGGTAAGCAAAGATATTAAAAATACTTATTTTCAATGACAGACTCAAATCCAGCATTACAACTTAACGCAAATGTCAACTTTGGCCTAAGTAGCAACGCGAGGCTAAAGAGATTACATACCTACAGTGAGTTCCTACGGGATGCAGAGCAATTTGGTTCCAATCCAGTGAAGTACTCAAGTTCATGCTTAACTTTAAATGCATGGGCATGAAGATGATGGAACTACTTATGTGCCTAATTTTAAATATGCCCTTAAGTGCCTTACTGGGTTAGGGCCAGAAAGCTCAGTACCTTACACGAATGAGCTTAGAGTAGAACATGCAACAATGGCATAGCAGGGATCTTAGGACCACAAATACCCCGGGCCAAGTTCCTGTTGCAGTGTACTATTGAGCAGCCCAGTGCCAACACAGTGCAAATACAAGCAACTGTTTGAGTGCAGACAGGTAAGAGGATGTCTTGCCTGAAGGTAATCAGAATAATTACAGAAATCTGAAGAATGACAAGATCAGAAGGAAACCAAACTGCCACTACTCCCTAATATACTCTGTATTCCTGCAGTGAAAAAAAAATTGTATTTTCATCCCTACGTAAACTGACAATCTGTGTCCGTGATCCGTGTACCTCATCACATCACGCCTGATCTCCAGAATTCTAAGTGCACCCAGCAAAGAAGACTAAGAACCGCAACACGCTACAACACATTGCATCTGCAATGCAAAAGTGAGGCTGACATTCAGCATGGTCCACCCACCACGAACACTGTACACGTCTTGCACTCCAGGCAATCATAATGCTGCAACACATTCATTTGCTCAGTACCAACACTGTCTTTAAAAGACTAGACTTCAAAGCACACGTTAAGTACTGTTACTTGCTGCCATTCATACACATTGTGCTACAATAAGCTCATGACAGCTCCATGCTACGAGGCACTCCTTTCTGGCCAGAGCCGCTGCTAGTTATTGCACACACTCCTACAAGCTGCGCGCTGATGGACGTGCTGCACGCCATCTTCCTGCCACTTCCAAAGCCCACATGCTTCGGAGTCCAAGAAGAGCATATTCCACATTTGCAGCGACTCCCGTGATTTGGTGAGAGACAGTAGAAGGATCTGGGCTAAAACAACCCAGAAGCAGCAGCATATGGGCCTGTCATCTCCAAACTTACTCTGCAATAGCCTAGCCTAACCTTCTGTAGTATAACAAACATATTAAAGCTGAACTACATGAATTTATTTCTGTGTTTATCCACCATAAGCACATACAATTAGCTTAAAAAGGGAGCCTAATTAGCCATGTTATAGGTCATATTGCTACACAACACCCAGATGTCCTGCTATCTCACAAAATATTAAAATACCACTTTTCTGTCAGTGGTAAACTGGATTTATCGTGCCAAAAATATGATTAGTGACATCACCACAGTTAAGGACATAATGTTAAACAAACAATCCTTTTAACCATTTTTAAAGTTGGGATCCTTCAGCATAGTACCCAAACATAATCTACGTTTCCAGGAGGGACAAACCTTTTGGGACACAAAAGTAACTTTGCAGTCACAGGAGTCTGATCCGAATCAGACCAATCCTGAAACAAGCAGATCGTTGATTTTTAATGTTCTGGCACTGGGAGGCAATGGGGGCAGGGGATTGAGAGGAACATGGGTCAGACAGGAACAGCCACCCCACCTTACCTGCATCATGTTACTTTATGAAATCCATGAGACACTTCTGAAATTTCTAGCATAGGGCTCTGGAAAGTGTTTGTAAAGGATCTGCTGCCCAGGGAAGTTTCTTTTGTTTTTGTTTTGCAGGCTCGGAAAGCACCTCGCAAAGTAACTCCGTGAGTAATTAGGAACAAAGAATACAGATTAAAAATCCAACTAGCAAACGGGTATTTTGGGATGAGGATGAGACTTCAAATTCATTAGGCAAGTTTGCCTTGTGAGAGCACAGAAATCGCGCAGTAAGCTATAAACTGGCACTGGAAATCAAAGGATTGGCTCAGGCTCCATTGCAAGAGTTTCACTATTTACTTCAGCACAGTTGTTTCACCCACATATGGGGTTCTCATTCATAACTACATCCTCTAACACTGGCAATAGTCTCGCAACTTGGTAGGGAGATGAGCAGACTGAATCACATGTGCCCTCCGGTAGTTTGCATTTGGAAGAATCTCGGCACCGTGCTCTGCTATGGGCGAGATTTGGGAAGCCAAGGAGTTCTTTCAAGGAGTTTCCAACAACCTCCCATCATAACACAGCAAGGATTCAGGGGTTAAGCTGCAAAGTCCCTGGATGGTGGGGGAACTGCAAAAGCCCAGGGCTTGCTTTATGATGGCTTGCTTGATCCCCTACAGTTCTCCCCGATGCTTTTCAGTGTTGTTCCTTTTGCCACAGCTCTGAAAAGACTTCTGAGTGTGACTTAAAAGCATGGACAGGCCTTGCAAAAGCACCTTCTTCACCTGAATTACATTTTTAGCTTCTTGAATTTCACTTTTAGTTCATTCCTTTACTAGCTACCGAGGCCACAGCAAAGCCAGCAGCGTTGCGCATTCTGCCCTCCATGTGCCCAACTCACCCTCAAGGGAAGGTAGGAGCTGAAGAGAGAGTGTTACAGAAGTAGGTGACCAGGGGTTCTCCATGGGATACCACTGCCTGTGAAAATGTAACCACTGCAACAACCAAGACTTACCGCCTATTGCTGTCTGCTGTGCATAAGGGGTTGGGGGGGGGTGGCTGTGAGCCCTCTCGTGCAAGGGCAATCCTGGGAGGTTTGGGAAACACCTACCACTGAACAAGCAACCATAACTAGTGAGCAACGGGTATAACAACACACACAGCCCAGCGCACAGGAGTCAATCTGACGGGCTTTTTTTCATTTCTGATGTAGCTGCAATGACATGAGATGTGAATGCACAGAATAAGGTAGATGTTTTATCTAGGCTGTACAGAAAATACAATGAAGTATGACTAATCCTCGGCAGAAAAGGGCGCATTGAGTGAGGAGCCCTAGACTCAGGCCTGACCCAGGGTGCTCTCAGGTGTTCCCTCAGATACGTCTTTCCTGGGACGTAGTGGGGAAGGACGCTCCAGGATCTGGTAAGGGATCAGCTTTTTAGAAACAGAAAGTGCTGGAGAAATCATTAGGGGTGATGGAGCCAGGGCTGGTGCACAAAGCCTGGCACGGCTCTGAAGTTCTCAGCGAACTTCATGTGCCTTCAGGTCTGGGACACCCGACGAGTCATGCACAGTGACACCAGCCACAACAACAACAGTGTCAACAATGACGTGCAGGGCAAAAGCTTAGCAAAACGATGCCCAGACTTACATATCTCTTCCCGTTCACGATGAAGTGTGTGGACATACAGGCTCGCTCCTTCATCTCCTCCATCCGGAAGATGCAGACGGCGGTGGTGTTCCAGGCCGTGGCATTGTGGCTGTGGCGGAAAACACCCACCCACCAGCCCTGCTCACCCCGACGGACGAGGCTGGAGGAAACGATGAGGCTCCTGCACCCACAGTCCAAATACACGTGCCCTTGCAAAGTAAAGCCGCCATCTGACTGGTGCAGCTGGTGCAGGACAGCCATGCTGGGTGGCTCCGTGGCGTTGCCAAACCTGGCCTTCAACCTGTAGTAGGGAAAGAAGAGGTGGTTCCCCCACTGGAGCGCGTCAACAAAGTGCAAAGGCTCCTCCTTGCGCTTGATGATGCCCAGCTCCTCCTTGGACTCCAGGTTGTCCATGCTGCGCACCGTGATGACGGTCGCCTCGTCCGACTCTGAGGGCTCACAGTCCATCCGGTGCCTGTAGGGTCTGGCCGAGTAGGTGGCCGCCACGGCCAGGTACCAGGCGCCGGCCAGCTGGAAGACGACGCCGGCGGTAGAGCCGTCGGGCAGGCAGCTGACCACCTCGCTACGGTTCAAGCGCTGCCGGTAGGCCGGCTGCTCCCACACCTCGCAGGTGCCTTCCTTCTGGGTCCAGCCGGCCAGCAGGACGCCCTTCCCTCCGGCCTCCTCGTAGGGCAGCAGCAGGTTGCTGCGCACGCCGGGGGGCTCCCCGCAGCCCTGCCCCGCCGCCGCCGGCACCAC
>VYZV01004361.1:128004-203126 GCA_013401275.1 Pandion haliaetus | reverse complement strand
GGGGGACCGGGGCCGGGGGCGGCCCCTTCGCCGCGGCGTGGCGGGACGCGGAGAGAGGCGAGACCCGCCTCGCCTCAGGCGGGCCACCTCGCCGGGCAGCCGGCCGGGGCAGCGGCCCCTTCCGCAGCCCCCAGCGCCCGGTCACTGATGGGGACCCCTCCGGGGCGGGGCTGCCCCGGCACACCCCGCTTTGCTTCGCTCCCTGCCCGGCTGAAGCCTCCCTGCGGCCTCCGCGGGGGCAGCGGGCGGAGGAGGGAGGCAGCGCGGCCGGGGGGGAAGGCGCTAAGCGGGGGCAGGCCTGTGGAGCGGCCCGCGGGTGGGTGCGGGGCGTGGGCGCAGGGTCGGGTGCTGCTGGGCCTCCGCACGCTGCAAGCTTGGAAACCCGGCTTAGACCCCTTAAAATACTCGGCGTAACCGTCCCGCGAACCCCGTAGCCCAGCCGGTCGCTGCCAGCGTGAGGGGGAAGATTGAGGTGTCGGATCTCTAGTTGGAAGTCTCGGGGGTCTTGGCTGAGGTAGAACAAAGGCCCTAGGTTTTCTCCCGAGTTCAGCAGGGCAGACAAAAAGCCCTGCACTCTCCAGCTGTGCTGCTGCGAGATGGACGCCCATCCGACGCGCGCTCGGGGACGGAACGGGCCACGTTGAATGGCGTAGCTCATTTACTGTATTTCCCGCTGGGTCATTGCTGGTATGGGCTCAACAGAATGAGGAGTATAGATGCTCAGCTAATGGTAAATTATCGTTTTGCTGAATTTTAAATGGAAAATGGGTTTCTGAAAGGTAGCAAAGGTGCATTTTAGTGTTCTCCCTTGGGCGTCTCTGGAAACTCTGGGTGAGGATGGGCATAGGGCCCATTGCCACTCTTACTGAGAAGAGGACGTGATGTTCAAAACCGAGAGGCCATCTGACCCTCCATTTACACTGCTTTTATCTTAAAGTAGCTTTACAGCACGAATAAGTGGAACTGTAAAAACCAGAACAAAAGTAACCTCTATGTAAATGAGTCAAATGCAACATTTTCAAGTAGGATGTGAGACATAGTTAGCAAATTTTTATTATCATTCTCCATTGCTGTACCCAGCAGCAGTTATTATGCAAGAATTGATGTTGCTCTGGTCAGCAAAAATATTTGACCATCTTGCAACAATCAGCATCTAGGGCAAACATTGCTGTGAAGTTTGGAGCCCTGCACAACTCATGTGCTTCTCTCTTGTACTCTTCTGACTCCAAAATGAACCCAAAATCTGCAAATGTAGCAGAGGATGCGAAACAGAATCGTGCAATTTTTCCTCTCAACATGCAAAGAGGTGCTTTACACACTAACAAACACTGCCTGTAGCTCCCCGTGCAGGACTGAACTTCTAGTCAACACGTGAGCAACATAAATCCTCATGCTGATATCACCAAAATAGATTGTGTACAGAAATGCGATTTATGCAGCCTTGCAAAGGAGGCTGAACATGTCACACTGGAATGCATTATACACTACCTTGCCTTCCAGTTGCTTTTCAGTGTAAATATAAAGCTCAGTGATCTATGTCTTGCTCACAACCTATGAGGCTAACCGGGAAAGCACACCAACCCCCTCTCTGCAAGACATCTTCAGTGCCACAGAGCATGTCCAGCAACAGGTCTCCTTCTGCGGACATCCCTCCCTTTGCAAAATCACTGAGTTCTGCATTTGTTGGCCTTCAGGACTGACCAAAAGGCCTGTTTCTCACGCTTTATGTCTAAAATAAGTCATGTGTACTTCACCGAATGACTGATTTGGTTAAATGGTTGAGGCCAGGCTTATTCTAATCTTAGAGAACAGTGATGGCTCCTAAGGCTGCAGACTTCTCTGACTGCCGAAACAGCAGTGTTCTGCTTCAAATTTTGCTTATTCTAGGACCTGGGAAGTCTGGACTGCATATGGCTGCTGTCACAAGAAAACAGTCTAGTTGTGTGGGGTAGCAGGTACTACCACAATGGGATGGGATGGGATGGGATGGGATGGGATAGGATAGGATAGGAAGCTGCACCCCACCTGTCCCAGAGACAGCCATTGGAGCCCAATTCTGCAGACTCTTCCCTTCATCACTTTTCTGTTTCTGGTCTTTCCTCCCTCTTCCCAGGGAAGCAGTAGCTTGGACCAGAGCCTCATCTTGCAACGTTTAATTTTGCGTGTGCTTCTGAGAGCCACTGAAGCAGCTTTGCACTGAGAATTAGTGTATGAAGTTTTGGTCATGAGCGGTCCAGTTCTTGAAGTAGCAAAGTATTCTCAATTCCTTTCAAAGCCCCTGAAACAAATTGCAGCTCCTATCTCTGACCCATTTTTCCAGAGATACACATCAGGGTACTGGAAGAGTTGAGCTTCTACTGATGTTATGGAAATAGAATGGGAGGCTACAGGTTTATTTTGTAATGCTGCAGAGTATAATATTTGTTATTAATACAGCACACCAGAGAACAGTGCCATCAGTTCATGACTGAACTGATTCCAACATGAACTGATGTTCATGTTGGAACTAGATGATCTTCAAAGGTCCCTTCCAATCCAAACCATTCTATGATACTTTTATAAAAACTAAGCAGACAACAGCAAATTGTCCTGCTGTATTTTCTTGGCTGACAGTTCCATAGTTGGTGTTTTTACAACATAGTTGGCATTGCACTGTGTTTTATTTTTCAGGCACTGAAGGAAGGGCAAACAAGGGAGCCTGTTAACGTTAGACTTTACAAAACTTTGCTGCCTAACTCTGGCACTCCAACCAAAATTTCTGAGAAAGCCAGGGAACCAAACTGAGCTTCCTTCACTATTCTAAGCAAACGTTATGTATTTCACCGGGGTGTATGAGATCTGAAGTTAGAATGTGAATCACACCAGGACTTGGTTCTACACGTACAATTTAAAGAGCTCTCATTTAGATCTTCATCAGTGTTAGGCAGAACACATCCTGAATTAACTTATGATTGCTTTCCCACTACAGTTCATCTGCCTGCTTCCCTCCTCCTTATTTCTCATCTGCATGCTAAATTTCTCTGAATTTATGACTCCACAGACAATCTGACAAAATATTACTCCATAAATGAGATTTATTTTTATCTTTAATTTATTTGGCTTAACTTTGATATTTTCCCTGTTTTGAAGCTCCAAGCCCAATTAAGGTTTGATTTGATTTGTTTATTTAATGCATGTGGTTACCTTAGCTTGGTTCTGAAATGTTTTTTCTCGAAGGGTAAATAACCTTCCGTTTACAAAGTAATAATAGGTAGCATTAATGTTAACATGCATTTTTATCCTCAGTGTAATACTTGAAATAACTGCTTTTCTCGTTATATATTTAAGTCAAATTTGTACTGTAACTAAATGTTGACAAAATAAAAAGGAAATGCTGGGCAGTTTTTCAAAAGGCTTTGCTGAGAAGGATTCCCTTCCTGGCAGAGTAAGTGCTTTTGAATACTGAAACTGAGTTTGCAGATTTGGATTTTAGTTCTGCCTTCCAGTTTTGTTTCTGTGCATTGTTTAATCTAAAAGTTACTGACCCTTCTGCATTTTTCTTGGTGGTCTTCACAATGAGGAAATGGCAGATTCAAGAATAGGCACCTTTGTGACCCTTGAGAGGAAATTCCAGTTGCTATTGCAAAAAATGGGTGATTAACTGTGAAAGCTCTGCAAACAATGCAACTGAAGGTAGAGGACATTGACCTGAATTCATGAACGTACTAGTCACATATTTGCCTATATTAAAATATTGACAGGTACTGATACTTTCTGTATTGTGGGAGGGAGTGGGAAAGAAGGAGAGAAGGGAGGGAGGGAGGAAGAAACAAAAGAAGGAAGAAGGTTTTAATCCTATCTCCATTATAAATGCTATAAAATTTTTGATAAAAATCAGGAAACCAGAATTATATATGTAAAACACATTTTTTTCAATCACACTTTGTTTCTTTTCAAATGTGATATTTTTCAGATACTGTAGTGATGTTACAGAAAAGGAACATAGGAATATACACAAAGGAAAAATATAGTTTGCTCATCTTTACATTGAAAAATGTTCATAATCTAAACCAAAGTGACACTGAGAAGGTTGATTTCGTATCAGAAACACAAGCAGGAAACCTGGGCTTTAGCTGATCTGTGCCACAACATTCCTACGTAACACTGAACAAGACAAATCCCTCTCTGAACCCCACATTTGTCTCCTCTGTTTCTGAAAGAAGTAAAATTACTTACCTTTCAAGGAAATTCTGGGAATCCACACCAGTAAAGGCATTATATGCATGGGAAATAGGATTACAGGAAGGCACACATGCTATGCAGGTAACATCATAACTGAAAATAATGCATTTTTATCCTCGGCTTACCTAAACTTCCAGAGTTGATACATATCAACAGCTATATTTTACCTAGGATGTATTTTCTTTTTATTTTATTTATTATAAAAGTTCATCCTATGACATTCAGCAAAATAATGTCTCCATGAATTAACCAAGAGGAATGAGAGTTGAACAATACCAGTCTCCTTTTTTTTCCCGTCACAACTGGCAGTGTTCATGGGTGATGCTGTCTGGCTTGTACCGCACTGAAGCAGAACAGTGCGACTGGACAGTAGTGGCCAAAGCGTGGTAATATACCTGAAACTTGTATTTGCATCTGCCGTTTGGATGCACACAAAGAGTACCCGGCACAGAAGGACTTCTGGACAGAGAGCTTTGCCTAGAGTCACTTGGGGATGGGTATAGTGTATCAGTGTATCTTGCCAACATCCAAGGCAATGCAGAATAAGGAAGGCACAAAGGTGTCTCAAAACCATGGTAGGTCACTCCATCCTCTGTAGGTATGCACATTGTTTCATTTTTCTGGTGCCGCCTGTGTGTGAAGGAAGAAAAAAACCTCAGCAGTTGGAGTAAAAGGTGCCAGGGCTAGACCAAAAGAAAAGCTTTGTGGGTGTGACAAGAGGGAATGCAGAGACACTGTGAGGATAATGCTAGGGATTACTGAAGGAACGAGGTTGAACCACAGAGTATGAGAAAGGATGTGAGGCAGGTGAGGGGAAGGGGACAATATTTTTTTAGATAAGAGAGAGCAGAGTGTAGATAAATCTGAAGAGAAGGCTGATAACAGCCAGTGGGGACTATGCTGTTATAACTCCTTGGGGATCTGTGTGGGGTGGTGTCAACTGTAGCTGCCAGCGGTATGTCCATGGGTTCCAGGGAAAATGTTACTTTGCTGGAGTCCTGCTAATGCGTCTGAGGCACTTGCCCAGGGAAATGCTGCCTTCTGATGAAATGCTGGAGCTATATGCAATGCCTGGGTATCTGTGACCTAGCAGAGTGATCTGGATGCAGGTTAGTGCTTCCCATCATGGGACCAGCACGTTCTAAGCAAAAGACTCAGCCTCCGACTAACCAGGGCTGGAAATTTAGGGATGGGTTCTGACAATCAGAATGTGGTCCTTGAAAAAATTTTTAACAGGAGCAGTGAGTACAGAGATGCTTTTAGCGTGGAGCTTCATGACTTTATGGTGAGGGTATATGACATGGAAACCTGCAGAATTTTATGACCTACAAGGCTCCTTCCAGTGCTTCATTCTTGAGTCAAACTGGCCAGGAAGGGTGATGCCTGGTCTTACTCAAATGCTTTTTAAAGTGACCCAAGCTCTTGACCTGGCTGTGTCTTCAGCCAGTGATAATGATCATGCAGTGGAGGGGCCTAAGATCTAGAACGAGGTGTGAAGCAAGAGCAATTTTGATCAAATGAGAAAAGGGCAAAACCTGTATGATGAGCCAAAATACAAAATAGAAACTTCTGCATCAAGTCGGTTCCTCAGCATTAGACAAACACGCCCTGAGTAAAACAGGGACAAATTTAAACTGCTGCATCTAACTGTGCTGGTAGAAAAGGAAAACTATGAAGGAACTGTCCTAAACTCCTTTTCATTTTTCCTCTTTGCACCTTTACACCTTCATCCAAAGGCTTGCTAAACCATTTCAAACAAAATCTATTGGGTCAGTATATTTGCTACTTAAGCTGTCTAAACCAGCCCATCCAATTCAAAAGAGACAGCTGTAGAAGGGCTTGTGCAGGTTTTTCTGCTGGAAGATCTGAAGGGATGATAAATTCAAGTGAAGGGTTCTGATTGTAAACAGCTGGGTATGGGCCAAGAAGTGGTAAAGGAAATGGTGGCTTACCCCTGAAGAGTCTGGGTATGTCTCTGTTAATGTCTTGTTGATGGGAGCTGAGGCTGTGAAATGCGTACATCCCTTTCACAGATGCCTTGAGTGTTTCTTAATTTACCTTTTTATTAAAGACTCATCAGCTATCATTAAGAGCATCTAGCACAAAACCACTTTAGTACTGTCTTGCACAGCCATTTGCAGGGTCATCGTCTGCCTAAATCCTTAATATTTTCCTATGTCTGGTACCCTTCTTTTATTCAGTTTTCTCCTCGACCTATTCGTTTCTAACAAACATAACATTTAATGGAACAGTTTTTAATGGATAAGTTTAGCAAAAGCTTTTTTAAAATAGAGATTTTTGCACCTGGACTCAAGAAATTTTCACCTAGTAGGATTTGAAAAGCCTGTGTCATTCCACTATTAAGAACTTTCAAGTCACAGAAAAGTTAAAATGCATGCTAAAATTTGTTCATTGAATTTATTGCAAATTAAACTTGGAATACTCACTTGGAATTGAAAAAACAAGTACTTAACGTTGGGGAATAAGATGCTGTAATCTTCGTCAGGGACAAGCAAAATGAATGACTGCTTTAAAGAATAGTCATCTCAACTTTAATTACAGAACTGTATTGTACAGAACATATTGATATGCTCCAGGATTAGGAGAGGTTCTGAATGGATCAAGTACTATTCATTTCCACCATTCTTTTCTCTGATTTCCCCAAATGATACCAATTTTGTGCAATCCCACTGCAGATGTGAGTAAACACACTGTTATTTATAACTCCGGGTTTTGGTTGTGGTTGTTAATCGGGTCACAGCCAGAATTTCATAATCTGACACAAAGACATCACTTGGGAACTGAGTCAGATTACAGACATATGCCACTGTAGCATATAGATAGGAGTATTTGTTAACTTTGAGGGAAGGGTACTAAATATACAAAGGAACAAGCCTTAATTATATATAGCTTCCAAAGTATTCAAATACCCTTCCACTAATCTTGACAGTCACTTACAATGTGAAGTGTTAATTTTGCTTGCCGTTAGACCCACTTGCATCGGTTTGATCTAAACTCAGATAATATTCCAAGTCCACCCTTCAGCACTGTAATGCTGACGTTGCATCCTTCACTTCCCAGTATGTGGAATAAAAGATGACAACACGCCAAACCTGCTTCGCCAGGGCAGTTTGGGAAAAGGATCCTCCACAATCTCTCACGTGCCAGAAATTCCAGTTCCCTCCATGCACCTTTCCTCCTTCAGCCTGGGAGTCCTACCATCCTACAGTCCCACCATCCCAGAGCCCAGACGCTACCTGTGGGAGAGATCCCATCTGAAACACCGACTGTGGCATCCAGTCGTTACCAAGCGTACAGGCCTCCACATACCCAGTTCAACAAATTAAAATACTTAACTATTTTAGGGAAAGGTCAAACAAACATGTCTGCAGAAAAGCATCTTGGATTTTACTTTTGTAAGGAAAGGTGTAAAGAACATGCTAGTGCTAGATAGGTTAATACAGAGAGATGCATGGAATTAGAATTGCTTTTGGAATGGAAAGCGAAAAGGTTTTCTAAATGCATGTTCCTTTACAGGACTGTGTAACTGAGCACCTATTTACATATGTATCTACTTCTCCTTATATACTGACATCCATATTTTGAAATACTGTTGGTGAGAGAAAAATAACTGTATTGTCTTCTCCCGAAGTTAAAGAGATATGCAATTATGCTGTGAAACGAATGTCTTATCAGGAAAAAATAACTTTGCAATTAGCTATGCTTAGGAAGGCAATGAAAGATGTTAACTCCACTCAGGGGGTAACCTGAAAGCTATTCTGGTGTTCACACCAGTCTTGATCTCTCACTGCTGGTGCTTGACCTTTCCTCCCTGACTGCATGGCTGGTTTCCACGAGCAAGTCTTCAAGGAAAGGTAAAAGCTCACCCAAGATTAACTCCTTATTCATCATTCTGGCAATTGTTTTTTGTGTATGTCAGTCTCACTTCCCCCTTTGTGTTTGTGCTGAAGAGACTTTTGCATGGAAACAGGACATTAGAGGCAGACAAGCTCGCCCAGTGCTGCAGGGTATTCAGGGCCTGCAGGCTGTGATCTACAAGCTGATATTTTTTTTCTTCTACAGTCATCTAAGAGGAGTCAAAAAGACGACAGAGTGAAAGACGAGCTTGGCACATAAAACCCCCCAAATTATTGAGATTTTTTTTCAAAGTTGTCTGAGTATGAACAATCTTTTAATGAACATTTTTCAAAAACCATTATCAAGACAAAAGCAGTAGTTTGTTTTTTCATTGGTTTTAATGAAAGTCTGATTACTTAAGTTAGCCCGATGAATTAAGCTGATGAAATTAACCAAGGGAACTTTCAGTTTTCTGTCCAGAGGGTACAAAGATAGTTTTTGCCAAATAATCTCCTCAGTGTTCCCCCTCTGAGCTAATAGAAAGACCCAAGATATACACTACCTTTGCCACCAGAGAGCAGTGGAATTAAGTAATTTAATTACAACAGTAATTGTTTTTAATTAGTGACATGCACTAAATGCAAGAGCTTGCCTTTCCTTGAATGCTGTTGAATATTGGTGTCTCTGAAGGAAACAGGCACAAACCGTTTAATTTTATATGAATTTGCTTGAAATTGTTTCTTTTTTTCCTAATATTTCCATTCCCTATGTTCATTCTGAGAAGGATCTGATTGAATTGTCATTGTCACTGATGATTCACCAACAAAATTACCCAGAAGAGCTTGTTAGTGGATGGTTGTACCCCCAGTACATCAATCTGGAATACCATTTGGAAAGCCTGTCTCCAGTCTTTTCAGTGTTGCCACTTTTGCAGTGAAGAGTCTAACAGACTGCTCTGCCTATTTCCTTTTGTTTTTCTTCCTTCCTTCCTTCCTTTCTTTCTCTCTTTCTTTCTTTCTTGCTATTGCTATTTCTCCTCATATTTTCCCCTTCTTAATCCCCTTCCCCATCTTTCAGGCATGTTTGTCTTCATGTTTCTAAAAATCCTGCGTGCTCCTTGCAAATTCCCTCTCTCGTGGGAGTTGTTTAGACCCCGGTATATGGCCATGGTCCTACAGATTCCCCCTCTGTTCCGATCCTTTCAGTCTAGGGCATTGTTCAGTGCCAGATCTGGGCAGCTGTCCTGGTTTTGGCTGGAATAGTAAAGTTAATTTTCTTCCTAGTAGCTGGTATAGTGTTATGTTTTGGATTTAGGATGAGAAGAATGTTGGTAACACACTGATGATTTCACTTGTTGCTGAGCAGTGCTCACACTAAGTCAAGGACTTTTCAGCTTCTCATACTGCTCTGCCAGCGAGCAGGCTGGGGTGCGCAAGAAGCTGGGAGGGCACACAGCCAGGACAGCTGACCCCAACTGGCTAAAGGGATATTCCAGACCATATGAGGCCATGCTGGACAATAAAACTGGGGGGAATTGGCCGGTGGGTGGCAGCCCACTGCTTGGGGACTGGCTGGGCATCGGTCAGTGGGTGGTGAGCAATTGCATTGTGCATCACTTGGTTTGTATATTCTTTTATAATTATTATTATTTTCCCGTCCTCTTCTGTTCTATTAAACATTCTTTATGTCAACCCACGAGTTTTACCTTTTTTCCAATTCTCTCCCCCAAGCCACTGCGGGGAGTGAGCGAATGGCTGTGTGGTGTTTAGCTGCCTGCCAGGATAAACCACAACAGCAGCAAACCTGTGCCACATGCCCTATTTGCCCTCTTTCTCTAGTGAAATCCACACTGTGAATATGAAGCCAGAGGATTCTGGATTGTCAGAGGAAAACAGGGATGGTGGATTCTATACCTGCATGAAGGTCAGTGAAAGTAAGAAACCTCAATGTATATGAGATCAGTCAGCTTCCCTATCACAAGTGCCATTGAGCTTATTTATTATCTGCGGAACTATCTTGCTTCTTTTCTCTCTTGTTACAAATACCTGTGGCTTTTCTCATCATCTACAAGATCCCTTACGTTCCCCATATCTTCTAACTTCAGTAATTCACCAAATAATCTTCTAGAAGATCTCCTACCCAAATAACCATCTAGGTATTATAATGACACCACTTACAAGAAATGAAATGTTTACTGTACAGCCTGAAACTGAAATAGAGCTTAAATTACTGAAGCATACCATGCTTTAAAACCTTCCATGACTTAATCTACGTGAAAGGACACCAGATGCGGTTGCTTTTTTTTCTTGTGAACAGTATATTGCTTTTAATATTCTAGTTGAAGTATAACAGAGGCAGGTCCTCAGCTGGTATAAAATGTCACAAGTCTGCTGTGGTCAATGAAGCAATAGCAGTTTATCCCAAAGGAGGATCTGAAACAGAGGAGAATATTTGGTCTGAATTAAAAGGAAGAAAAAAAAGCTGTAATTTATTTGTCTGCAAAATCAATGCCTGAAAGGTGATGGTGTTCTCTGTATCTCCATATTTTTATATACTTATTTTATTTCGTAATCTCTATATTCATTAATTCACCAAACAATCTACTGTGAAACCTCCCATCCAGATAACATGACCTTAAGCCAAAAATAGACATGGAAAAAAATGCCACTCTGTGATAGTATGAAGTATGTTATAATGACCCAGAAGCTAAGAGCTCTCCCAATCCAAAATTTACCCTAGTGAGAACTAGTTTTCTGCATGAGCACTTGTTAAGTATTTCTGTGAACATTGAACATGTACAAAAAGCCTTTGAATCATTGTCTTTAAAAAAAAAAAAAAGAATAGACATATATGCAGTTAGGCCTGGATTAAAAAAGGCAGTGCAAGAATTAGATCTGTTACAGAACTATGTGGAGGCCAGACAGTGGCTCAAAGAACAAAACAAGAAGCTTGCTTTTTACACAGAGAAGAGCTGCAAGAAATAGAATCTTTGCAGGACTGCTCTGGATTAACATAGTTTGCCAGCTCAGATGTCTCTTCCTTTAGAAGAGTAACAGTAAATAAAGTCTCTCCCTTTTTCAAGGTATTTAGAGTCTCTTAATCCAGGCTAGAGAAAAAACTTTCCAAAACTGGCCCATAGGTGCTGCAGCTCAGCAAAAAGTCAACATTTAACAGCTGTGTTCAAAAGTATCCTGGGGTCATTGTTTGCAATGAGTGTTGGCAGCCCCCAGGGGGCTGGGAGGGGCTTCAAACATTTTGGAGGACAGGCTTATAATTCAAAATGATCCTTACAAATTGGAGAAGTAGCCTGGGGGAAAAATAGAATGAAATTCAATAAAGGAAAAGAAAACCCCATATAATTGGTTTGGCTGTAAAACCCATGGCTAGAAAGATGATGCGAGTTCCTTGAAAGTAGAAGGTTCCACATGTAACTGAAACAATCAGTGTTGCAGGCACAAGATCAGGAGAAACAAGGTACCCCACAGTTTTACAGAAAAGGATCCATGGGGTATCCTATCACAAGCTGGAATATGAGTCAACAGTGTCATGCTTTTATGCAAAATCACTTGGAAATGAAACTTCTGTATAAGCAGAAATATTGCCTGCAAGAGCCATGAAGCAATCCTTCTGCTCCGCTCAGCAACGGCAAGGCTGCAGCTGATGTGTTGCCGCTGTTTCTGAGCAATGCCCTTCGAGGAGGAGGAGAACCAGTGGAAAGCAACAAAAACCAGAATGGGCCTTTGAAGGCAAGACTGGATTAATTAGAATTGGTTTGAATTTGTTTTTCTCCAGAGGAAAAGAGAAAAGGGTAAATTGAGAAGGGTTGTGGTGATCTTCAAGTATGCAACAGTAAAGGAAACCGTTTGTTCCCCTTGTCTGCGGTTGATTGCATGACAGGAAAACTACAGTGAGTAAGGTTCAGATCTGACATTAGGAAATGTCAGGAAAGTGGAGTCTCAGATGGTCAATTGCTGGGCAGTATTTAAGAGTGTAAACCTTGGTCAGGAATGACAGGCAGAGTTGGTCTTGCCTGGGTGGTTCCACAGCGTCCCACCAGATCTGCAATTGTTGTTTTGACGCTATCTCACTGAAAATAACTGGGCCTGAGCAGACATGAATAATGAATAACTGGAAGAGAGAGATGTGTGTGTGTGTATAGGGGTGACACCATTTATTGCAGAAGATGTGTTACACATTCATGTTTCATATCTTCACCCCAAACTCAGGCCAATAACATTCTGTAGGGTGATAGGATGGCATTTGCTTCTATCTTTCATTCTCTATCGGCCCCCTGTGTTTACCATTCCTTCTCCCCCTTCAAACTGGTTTGGGGTTTTTTGGGGGGAGGGGGAGTGGGGAAAGGGGTTCGCACTCTCATCCTATTGTAACATCCTGCACTTTACAGGGATTAGGAAAAACCTCTCGCAAGTTGACCCAGGGATGCTGACCTCTCTACTACCACTGTGAGAAATAGTGGGAATGTGAGAGCTGAAAGGGCCACGAAGGTTGACCAAGGCAAAATAAGGTCAAGATTTTGCAAGCAGAACATTTTGAAAGTATTGCCTGGGAAAACTGATGAGAAAATATCTCACTAATACATATTTATTAAAGGTAGAAGAATTATCTCAGATATGAAAGACAGCAATTACTGAAGCGTGAAAAAGGGATGTGGATCCTCTTTTAAGTACAATTTTAAATTCAACACAAACTTTGTCATATATTAATCAGTACTTTTTTAATTGACCACAACTAATCAGCAAATATTTTTGTGCATTTAATGGACTTAAGACAGAGTAAGACTTTACTTTTGCTTCAAAGAAGTATCACTGTTCTTGGGGTACTGGAGTATTTTTGTTCCTTTTTTTTTTTTTTTTTTTTTTTTTGTTAGGAGTAATCAGTGTAGAAAGTCTCTTCATGTCAGTCAGAGTTCTCCAGAGACTGAAAATTTCAGCCACAACTACAAATCGTAGAAAAATAGGGCTGAACAGTACCTTAAGAGGTCCTCTTGTCCATCCTCTCTCTTATAATGGAGGAACAGCTACAAGTAAATAATTCTCCAGAGATTTTTGTCTCTCCTATTTGTGAGAGTCATCAGTGGTGGAGAGTGCTCTCCCTCCCAAGACGAGCTGTTCCTGTGCTTCCTTAACCATACAGACAGAGCCTGAACGGATATGCTGAACCAGGTCTTCTCTGGCTATTTAGGAAACTATCACCAAAGGTTTCCTGTCCCATCCTGCTGTCTGAGGTGTCTGCCCAGCAGCTGGAGAGTGAAAATGGAGAAGGCCCCAGTGCATCAAGCTCACGGTCCAGCCTGTGAAAATACCCGTGAAGGTGGGTGGCTGAGCAGAATTTGCTTCTGCTATGGGTAGAGGAAACCCTGGAAGAGGGGTGGGAGTTAGAGTCTCCAGCGGTTTGCTTCTTCCCAACTCCAACACCTTCCACTTTGAAGTGAGCGTTCATATGGCAGGATATTCTCTCGGCCAGTGGTTCCCAAAGGAGGAACCACTCACCAAAGGGAGGATCACATCGGTAACCAGTTGACCGGTAGCTGTGTTTCTCTCCACTGCTTGAAGTCTGGCGTGGATGGAGGGAGACTTACAACTACGAGAAAGAACTAGAACAGAAACCAGTTCGGAAACTGTCCCGCCAGGCTTTTATCTTGGTGCACGAGGGACAGAAAAGCATGGCACCTGCTGGTGTGTGTTTTTAAAGCTCTTTATAGTGAGTGTGCTCAGCAGCTTCCCCTTAAACTTCACAGATGGCTTTGCGAGGGCAGCAGTGATCCGTAGTTACAACCGCAAACCGGCAAGTGAGGTCTGGGCTGTGGTGAGCCCACAGTGAGTGCTCACTCTCACTGCCTTTCTGCTTCAGCCAGCTTTTCCTGGTTTTAAACAGCTCATGGCATACTCTGCTGCTCCTTCCCAGCTTTCCATGCACCAGGTTATCTCCCTGAACTACCACAGGTGGCCACATACTTGTAACAGCCTGCACCTCACAACACCTGTGTTTATTATCTTCTGTGAAGGCTGTGCTGGTGGTTTTCATATTAGTACTGATCTTACACTGCCTTGGAAATGTTATTTTGCTTTTATGTGGTACACTAAGAGCTTTGGCTGAGTATTTAGAAAAACATTTCTTATTATAGCAAGATGTTTCCAGCTGCTACTGTCAGAGTAGGTGCCCCTCTATGGACAAGCATCCCGAGGTCCACCGCAGGGTTCAGCCCTGAGGGCTCCTGAAAGGGTCCTGGGGCTCAGTCCGAAGGCCCGAGGCCATGCAGGGAGAAACCCATGTCTCAGGGAAGTCTGTGAGAGTTTTGCCAGCAGCAGGGAAGATACGGCAGGGAACGCTTTCCTGCACACTTAAGGGACGTTTAGCACGTCCCCAGTTAACATAAGTGGCAGCCCATGCCATTGCAGCATCAGCTGCCCTCATGCCTACGTGGGATGGATGCATGCAGGGGGCCAGGATTTCAGTCCTGGTGTTTCCTCCACAAATACCGACTCATGAAGTGTTGATACTGCACAATTTCATGTTGGCTTTTAAATTGTGAGCAACATGGACCAGCAGATAGATAGCGGACTCTTGGTATTGATATTCTGGGTCTGCCTGTTTGTTTTCCTATAAAATATGTGTGCACACACATATATAATTATATGTAACACACATACATAATTATATATCACGTGCACATACATGTGTAAATAGAAATATATGTGATGCCAAAGGCAGGGAATATTATAGGGTGCTATAGCGTAGACTATATATAGCCAGGAGCTCACTGCAGCTATTTTGCTTCCTATCTGCAATTATGAGGATCACATCCCTTCCCACAAATCATTATATAACCCTCCCATGGCAACTGCAGCAGTTGCACAGGAAAATAATATTAGGAAAATATGTATATTTAGCTGTTTCAGTGAAAAAGGGCATATTCCAAGGGTAATTAGATACCTCAATGCCTAACTCTTTTAATACTCATGAGAGAGTCTGGAAACGGTTTCCCCTCACTAGGCTCTCCCTGAGCTTAGCTAGCAGCTTTTTACCTGGTGGGCACGAGTACGTTGGAGTTAGGAAATCTTTGGGCTAGTAAAATTTGCAGTCCATATTTTAGCCACTGGGTGCCGCTACCAATTCAGTTGACAAAACCAGTTTCTCCAGCAAGTACGAGGGTGTAATTTTAACAGCATGCCTTGTTCTAACCCAGCCTGTGACAGCAGGTTTTGTGGGGCTGCCTGTTGTCCAAAGGTTCATACAGGAACCCTCTTCTCGCAGTCGCCAATGGGCTTCAGTTCAGCTGCAGTCAAGACGTTTCTTCACAGAAGAACGGCTTTTTATTAAAGTGCACAAGTGAAAGGTGAGCAGAATTAATAATAAAAGTATCTAAAAGAGGACTTTAAGAGGTCTTTCATAAACACCATATGGTTTAGAGGGTTAAAAAACTTATTCTTATGATATGATTTGAGATGAAGCCACTGAAACTAAGCTATGTATCTCTGCTGTTATACAAACTCATAAAATTATTAGTGAAACAATTAATCCTATTTCAAACTTTTAACATCTCCTCCACCATCATTAGAAAAGGGCTGTTTCAGAAATTTTTTTAATCAGCTGCAGATTTTTTCAAACTGCTTCCTCACATTATCCTCAATATATTAGCAAACTTTGTTTTGTCGGGAACTGCCAGGTGTAAATGCAATACCATCATGGTACTCTAATGATGCATTCAGACCCACCAACATTTATTTGCAGTCCTCAGTGGTTAGGAAAAAGCATATTTTCTAACACGGGAAAAGCATGCATCTCAACAGATGCAACTGCTTACTGAAAAGCCCATCAGCATTTTGCAGCATCTTCAGGTAGAGGGAGAAAATGCGATGCAGTCGAGTCATCTCTCCAGCAACAGCTGGGCAGATGTCACCTGAAAACCACTGACAGAGCACTTGCCTGGATCTCCTCTGAGAGGCAATGACAAAAGGCAGGGAGAGAAGGATGTGGTGGGAATCCTTTGTGGCGTGACTAGAGAAGAAGAGGGGAGTGGTGGTAGCAGCAGCACTAGGGACAAGTGGCAGAAGGAGAAGGATTTGGGGGAAGAGGGGGCACAGGCGTACAATATTACCAATTTTCTCTAGTGGGCCTTTCTTACAAAACAATTGGCAGCCACTGACCTACAATTTGTGGTTCTGCAGGTGATAGAGACCACGTCGTCATCCTGGAAGTCATAAATTTTTCCTGGAAATCATAACTTCTTGAATGCTGCTGGCATCTGGCCAAGTCAGATATAATTTCACTGATCCTCTGCCTGAAATCAATTTGTGATAGCGCAGTGTGGTGAGAGCCTGACAAATAACCTTACAGAGCTGTTCTTGATTGTGGAGTAAATTTTATATTTTAAACAGAAATTTGCCTCTATTCATAGCCAGTTGCTTTCACTTGCCTGATACTAGCTCATGCAACAGTGAGTTTCAGGCATGCATTTCAATGTCAAGCCTTTGAAAAGAATTTCACATTTTTCTGTTAGTTATATATCACCTTGTTTCACTTCCCTGTATTTTGCAAGATCCTGGATTTTAAAAAGTAAATAGAAGAAATTAAGGGTGACTTCCTGCCATTTCCGTGCAAGGTACAGGACTGATGTTCCCACAGGAAAATAGTCTGCTCAATTCCCTAAATGTGAGCTCAACAAAAATCCCCAGATTCTCATTAAATGGCTGGAATGTGTCAGACTGTAGAAATCAAAACACTCTGCTGAAATCGCTCCCAGAAAGCTCTGGCAATCTCCTGCCTGATGTACGTGTGAGTGCACGCGTGTATGTAGGCATATACATACTCTTGCCCTAGCCCATGGCAGCTCAGCTGCTGGATTGCCTTTGGTATTGGATCCGAGCGATCCATGGCTGTAAGCTCCTTTTGGAGAACATGAAGCAGTTTGGTACCTGCTCCCCAACAGGAGGAAAACACCTTCCAAAACACCCAAATCCTCTTCCAAACGAATTAATGTTGCTTTGGCAAGTCCAACCACCATCTTAAAACTCTTTTTTCCCAGGAGAGGTGCTGCAATGGGGTTTTATTTGCATGAGCTATTTACTCACAGGTTAGCTAACGCCATGTGAAGTCATTATTGCTGTCTGTGAACTTGTGTCCTCAGAGGACAGATGGCCCCAAAACCTCATATGTTGGGGCAAGCAGCTCCTTTCAAAGTTGTCATGGCTGCTCCAGGGCTCTGCATCCTCTTGCTTCTCCCTTGTGAGGACTTTGGTGCAAGGGACTGTTTTCGATGGCAGCTCGGATAGAGCTGGGAGGGCACTGGCCGTTACTGGAAAGGAAGAACAGGCACTTGAGTCTATTTGCAAATGTAATTGGTGTTGTGTTTTCCCAGACTGATAAGCATGTCCCCTTTTCCTTAATAAAGATCTCTCTGTTTGCATCGTTTCTCACCTGCCTGCTGGCAGCAGGTGTAAGGGCAGGCTGGGCCAGTGCCTTTAGCTTTCACAGGTCTTGGGATGTGGGCTCAAGTTGCTAAGCCACTTGGCAGATGATTGACAATTGCATTCACAACGGTGGGAAAGAACAATTTTTATTTAAAGAATTAAGCTAATGAAGAATGCGGCAGAAGGGTGGGGGAGGAGGAAGTAATACAACCCAACTGCAGGACCTGCTGGCAGATAGCTGTAGATAAACCATAGATATTTGTGTTAAACAAAGACAGCTAGTTTTGTCCTTCAGAGTTTTTCTAGTTAGAGCACTGGTCAAACTTGCCTGTGCTTTTTTTAAAAGATCTCACAGGAGCAAAAGTGCAAGTGCATGGAAGGAGGCCTGGCTCAGTCAGTCACCTTTTATTGATGCCCCACACAGGCAAGCCTGCAGGAGCAGGAATCTAAGACTTCCTGCAAAAAAAAAGCCCCCAAAACAAAGCAGCATAGTCTTCTGTAGCAAAGACTGGAGAATAAACAAGTGAGAGATCTACTGAACTCCTCAACAGGGGGAAGAGCCTGCCTACCTTCACGTGCACAGCTGAACAAATACTCTGCCTTTACTGCAATCCAAAGATGCAGTGCCTGAGCCTCCTTCCCGCTATCAGCAGGCCTCAGCAGAAGCTTGCACAACTCTTGCAAAAGTCAGCGCTACTGCTTCTTGGCTAAAGCTGGTTTGGATATTCCTGAAATGCATTGCAGGAATAATCATAGTCTGACTGCCTTCTGGAGATCTTGTTCTGACTTGAAACCAGCAAAAGCTCAAGCCTGCAGGATAATCCGAATGCTTCAAACAGTCTCCCTTACTCTGTGTGGATGGTCCCAAAATTGGGGCCTGAACATAACTGCCATTGCAATTAGTGGCTTCAGGGGAACAAAGAAGGGGTTCTTTTTACTACAGTGAGACTGGTAAGATGATCTTTTTCCCAGCCCTAAGTTCCCACTGGTCCAATAATAACCAATAACTGGGATTTCCATCACTTGCATCCTCTGGGAGACACTTACATATCACTGATTCATATTGCAAGTTTCCTTGTTATGTGACTGCCATAAGCCTGGCAAATCAAAGAGCGCTGACAGCTTACTGAAGGAAGGGACACTGAGCAGAGCTGGACAGGAATTTTTCAACAAAACAACAAGTCAACACCAAAACATTTAAAGGAAACGACAGGAGTGCCAGTGAAAGTTTAATGAGGAAGGTATTTTGGAGAGAGAGGCATCCACCTCAGACTGATGGGTACCCCATGGGGAGGGGTGTTATCTGGCAACCAGGAAACTACCACTCATGGTATTTGTACCTGGGCTCCTCCCTCCGCCCCAACCCTCCAGAGCTGCTGCCTGCTATATAAATTGCGGGCATACTCCCTTCAAAGCCAATATGCCAGATGGCATCCTCCCTTCCCAAATTAGAGATGAAGCGTGTTGGCAGAAACTCCTTGGAAAGCAAGGAATGTCTGCATGATGCTCCCCACTCCCGTCCCAGCAGATCTCCTCGCTGCCTCACCACTGTCTGAGTCAGCAGCTCCCACCAGCGTCAGAACCCGGAGCTCCTTAGTTTTCTGAAGTCACCGAAACAGCTCTGTATAGCTGAGCCCTCTGCTCCCACCATTTTATTTCCAGTGCTTCAAACTCCTGCTTGATTACATGCTACAAAGGCAGTAATAATTTTCCAGGTCCAATTTGATATGGTATAGTTGAATCCCTAGAAGTAAACTGTTTTGATAATACCTCTTAAAATATTCTTTTAATAAACAACTTTCTAAGTTTTGAATTATTTGCAGGCAGTTTCCACAATGAGATATTTGGGACCAAAAGGTTACATCTGACAAAAAAAAGGAGCTAAAGTAGATGTAGCATTCCGGTCCTGTGGCAGTGATGTAATAATCACACTTATAGCCCAGAACTGCTTGCCTGATTTCCACAGGCACTGTTTGAGAGGAACAGCCAACCTATTCCCTCCTGGAAAGACTGACTTTCATGTATTAACTAAAGCACTCTCAACAGGTGTAAACAACTTTCCATTAGAGGTAAAGTTCCTGATACATTAGACAACATCACACTTTAACCTTCCAAGATCTAATTTAATTCCTAGGATCAATAGCTCATGTTACTAATACATTTTGCCAAAACCCTGGGATCATGTCCTACATATTATAGTAATTCTTTCCAGAAGAATTTCAATTTGTAAATAATGAAGAGCTCGTACAACTCCTTCTGTTAGCAGCGCTGCTGGGCCTTTTGCCAGTTTGTAAGCTGAAGAATTTTGGTGTTTAGTGCTCCCATCTGTTCAGAAAGCCGGAGGGTGAGTAGTTATCAAAAGCAATATGTGGGCTTTTTTATTCCATGTCTGAGATTTTATGACACACTTTGTCACAAAACAGGCCACTGGGGAGAAGAGATTTCCCTCCTCCCAAGTCTCTCTGCCTGCGGAACCTCTGAAGTCCCACATAGTTGATTTTTGCCCAGTCTTGATCTAGACAGACCAAAATTTGCACAAAAATCTAATAATTCCCATCCTGATGTCTCGGATAGAAATACGACCAAGTGTTTCACAGTTACGAAAGAATTAAAATCTCAGGCATGTATATACTCAGCACCGAGGAATTCGATAAACACAGCTCTGTTTGAACGAGGGCTTTGAAGGCAGCCCTGCTGTCAAGGTATAAGGAACCTTTTGTTCCCCATATAAACACTTCAAATGGGCTCTTCTGCTGCATCAAGGTTTGGAAGGTGAGAGCTCCTCTCCCCGCCGGGACAGCGGGGTGCACGGGGACACACACACACGGGGCTGCAGGCAAGGCAACCCCCCTGCTCCAAGGGGACTGTTGCTGCCAGTCTGAGCTACCCGGTGAAACAGCGTTCTCGCTGCTTTTCAGATGGGACACCTCAACCCTACCAGCTTGAATTCCCTCCAGCATAAAGGTTATTTTCCACAAGTGACCGTTTCTTAGAAGTCACTTAGGACACCTAAGGGCAGGTACGAGCTCCCTACATGCTCTGTCAATGGGCTCTTTGCCGTCTGTCCTCTGTCCCACCACCACAGGGACATCCTCCTCTCCTGCCAAAGGTGCTTTCTGCCTCTTCCTCTGGGGCAAGTGGGGCAAGCTGGGATAGCATTTGCATTGCATCTCCTGCAAGCTCTGTCTGTAGAGCTTGCACAAAATTAAAGGTTGTCATTGGCTTCTCTTGCTGGCAGCACAGGAGATGGTGCAGAAGTTGATGGGGCAGCTCCAGGGCTGGTGGCACCCACTGCAGAAAGCAGAGGTGGGAAATGTCAGTCTTTGAAGAAACCTCTCCCTGCTTCCTCAAAACAAGTTACTGAACCCAGCGATGCCTGTACTCCAGTGCAATGCCAAGGTATAGCTGGAGTAATTCCTCCCTCTGCTTTTTATTTCTTCAGGAAGGCTTAACCGTACAACTGTCCTGAACTGGACAAAATAAGGGAAAAACTCCGAGGGGCCTTAGATGACAAGTAGATATTTAGCTGTTGTTTAAAGCCTACGGTTTGCGGACACCAGCTTCTTCGAGGTTTGCTCGTGGCCTGCTTTAACTCAGAAGACTCATTGTCAGGATATTCATGTGCAGGATCCTAAATGTTTACTGAAGTTTCTGATCTGTTTGTTGTAACTGTTAAGTGTTGTAAATGTTGATAGTTTTTGTTAGGTTCATCCACTAAAAACCTGCAGACAAAATCCAAATGAACTCTATCACTAAAATTAAAACCAGTACTAAGAACTCAGAATTCAAACAAGCTCTGCATTTGAAGAAGCCTGGCATGGCATGCACAAGGTGAAAAAGAAGTGTCAAAACACAAGCCTGAGAAAGAGCTCCAAGGAACCATTTTTTAACACCCTTTTATCTCCAAATCATCCAATTTCCATATTCATTAGACATAGTCTGTAAGTATAACTCCGCAGTAACTCAGAGTACCACATTTGGCTGGTTTCACATAACTTTGTCTGCATTATCTCTGCAATATCAGTACAATTATGAAACAACCTCCACTCAACCCTGCACACGTCTATCGAACATTTGAAAGCCAGGCTAGCTAGTCTCATTAAAAAACCCCTCATCAGTTAAAAGTGTCAGAGCTGCTTTTCTTTTCCTTAGTCACAACGCATTCCAGTCCTAATGAACTGGCACAGCAAGAGGTTTATTACCCTCCTGCTTGGTTAAGAAACAACAGGAGTCTTCTCTGTTGATGCAGATCATCTAAAAACCCTTCTGCTTTGTATTTGTTATCAGATCTTCTAATGCACCACAGCTAATTAGGCCTTTGCCTTCCAGACCCCAATCCTTCTCTTACCGCTGTCCTTCAGTTCCAGTTTTAATTGGCTTATGTATGTGCAATTGAACAAGCTTGTTTTTGTTATATTTCCTGGCTTAAGAGGGATCATTCGGAAAGCGATGAGAAGAGCCTAAAACCAGTACCTGCGCGAGATTTAGGCACTTATTCCTCCTTTTCATTTAAATGAGAGGCACACATTTGAAATATCCTTGAAAGCCAAGGCCTTAAGGGCAGGAAATTGTATATTTAGGGGTTTATCCTCAAGCTGGTAGAAATCATCGTAACTCCAACCATGCGTGCGGCTGGGATAATGAGTAACACCGCAGCCGGCAGTCAGTGGCCAAGCCATCCCCAGGCGCAAGAGGCTGCTGCTGCTGCTCCTCGTTCAAAGGGCACTGCTCGGCATGCCTGGGGAGCACAAGCCCTGCCTCTTCTGGCACCATGGCAGGTTCAAGATGCCCAGCAGTTGGTGGGGAGAGATGGGGTGCAGGCAAGGTCACCATGCTCTGCGGGGTCCAGCAGCCCCCGGAGCCCACCGGCTGGCTGAGGACGTGGGGGGAGCTCCCACGCAACGTCTTGTGGGAAGCGATGCTCTTGATATCCGCTGTGGGAGTGAAGGGCAGGGTCCAATAGATAAGGCACGGGCTTTGGCTCCTTGCCACCGCTGGGAAAGGTGGTAGGACAGCAATCGGTTCAGCTTGCCGTGTGGCTGATTTAGCTGACTTGACTGTGGTGCTGCCGGCAGGCTGCCTGGGAGAGCAAACACACACGGCTCGCACGGCGAGGTGTCAATAGGCATTTTATTTTCTTGCTTGTTTTTTTGTTTGTTTTCAAAGAGAACTTCCTTTCCCCCTTTCTCTGAAGGATTTCGGCATGAGCAGAAAGCACGTGTGTAGAGCAGCGTGATGTGAATGTGAAAGGCCTTACAGAAACGTACATCTCTGAAATTGCAGGGATTACGGGTGGGAGCACAGTGTGTCCCATGGGAAAGGGGAGGGCTCTGGAGGTGCAGCTTAATGAAGTGAAAGGGTCTCTTTCAGCAGCCAAGAAAGCATATCAGTATTGACTGGAAGCATTAAACTTGTATCTATAGTCTTATAGTTTAGAAAGTTTGACTTCCTAGAAATTAGTTGAACATTTCTTTTCCAAGTATGAGCACAGTCCACCCTCGTCAAAGATCCAATGGATGAATTTGTGCTTTTGTATACTTTGCAGTGGGGTGCTTGCCATCTGTGACACTTGGATACAAATTCTCTGTGAGACTTGTTGGCATTTGAAAAACTAAAGGTTTTGGTGTGTTTCTTTCCTTCTGAAGATGAGCTACAAGAACTCCAATTTTATTTAGTTGAATACTAAATTAAATGCACATGATTTGTTTGTCTTTGGTGCCTAATATGTCAGCTTTAAACTTTACAGTTAACAGCTGCAAGGAGGCACAGAGTTGGAGTTCGTGTTTCCCAGCCACTGCCCAGACAGCTGCAAGCTCAACCTCTGGGGTATCTATTTTCAAGAGTTTCTTTGAAATCTTGAGAACTAGCCTGATCGTTTCATCTTAAGTGGATGCCGAGCTGTGATGGAGGGTGCAATGAGCTTCCATAGGGAATGGCAGAATTCCCAGGGGTCAGCCCATCCAGAGATGTGAGTTGTATCTCCTAAGGTGGGTGTGGGCTACAGCAGTCATATTTAAGTCAAGGTTTTATCTGCAAGGCTCCTGCAAGCTCCAGAATAAAACCCAACCACAACAAATCTTTCTGAGTTCACTATAGCTTCCTATGCAAGGTGCTACAATGGACCAAAAATTTGCTTTTAAAGATGGTAAGGAAAGGGAACTCAACACAGAGAAACAAATTAATGACGCCATTTTAGAATAGATTTTTAAAGCAGCTATTAAGGGGTCACTGCCAATTAGAAAATTACTAAAGATGTATTAGAAAACTAGAGTAATGACTTAAAACCACTTTCATTTTAAGGGGGAGTTTAAAGGGAAGCATCATATTTCTCATTGTTTTAAGAAGCAGTTCCCTGAGCAGAAGACCCGATGAGCTCTGGTTACTTGTGCCTCAGTGACTGATGACATTCTGTGCCTCATATGGTGCAAGCTCCGACAGAAGCATGTCCTATGGCTGGAATATTTAAACTTCCCTTCTCCTGGGTGGCTTCCCTTAATATCTAGTACTAGTGCTCAGAGCTCACAGTGAGAGCACTATTTTAGGTCTTTCTCCTCCACCCAGTCACAAAGATCATGAAACCTGTAGGAATTTAATATCTTTAAGAGTTCTACACCTCTCTTTGATATGGCTGCAACTGGCCAAAAGTTATTGAGGAGGACAAGGAGAAAGGCAGACAGGTCTCCAGGCTCTGTAAGCATGTGAACGGCCAGATATCTGTAGGAAATTCGACTAAAAATAGGTTCTCAGTAAGTTCTTACTGTGTGACTGGCCTACCCAAGCCACAGGATATCCTCATTAAAGGACTACACTAGGAAATGGGAAAACTGACTTAAAAGTCAGGTCAAAGGTCCAAAACACACTATATAACACTTGATTTTTTTCCCCAGTGTAGTCATTCTGAGTGTTGCTTGTCAGTGCTGCAAGTTTGGAATAATAATCTTGAAATGTCCCTCTCCGTTGTTTTGCTAAAGTTCCCTTTCTCTTCCTTTTCTTCAAGGCTCACACACGCATCTATAAAACCTACTGTCTGTATGAATGTCACATAGGTGAAGAACACTTGCACTCACTGAAATGTAAAATCCATACTAGTAAATTCTTAGTGTTAGGTTACTATTTCCAGCATTGTTAACAATTCACACTACATACGTATATACATGTATAAAACCACATATATATGGACATATTTGGTAACTGTTCCTTTAAGATGCCAGAAATGAGGCAGCCAGGGTTCAGTTTAGGCAATGTAGTAGGCTGTGTGTAGGCAGTGGGAAGCAACCTAGAATATGAATCCTGGCTCAGCTTCGATGTAATCTCCACTGAAGTTGAGGGAGTTGCTCTGGATTTACGCTGCTGTTTATGAGAGCGGAGCTTGGCGCAGAGCCCTGTGGCTCAGCCTTTATAATAAATATAAAATATCATCTAATTGTACTTGCTTCTACAAGATTAACCCAGCTGGTGAGATTTCTGCGTGTAAATAGCAATGAAATACATTGTGTAATCCCCGTGATTGATGTTTTAGAACATGTTTTGGGCAGTGCTGTGGTGGCTGTCTACACCAGATTCATTACCCACCGGAGGGCTGACAGTATCAGCACAAACGCTGGTTTGCAATGTCTCTTGCACAGTCAAATCAAGCCAAAATGAACCACTTCAAAGCAAGGATATGTGGAAGGCAAAAATTTCTGACTCACTCTCCCCTGAAGGAGAAGGCGTAATGCTGGCATGTGTGTAGCTCTTCTCCCACGTGCCTTTCTCTCCCTACCTTTCCTTATTGATACATTAACAAGCTTCCTGACATAGAGATAGGAATTCACGTAACTACACAAGTTCAACAGCTCTCACTACTCGTTCCTCAAGTGACTGAGAAACCTCTTTGTAACATCACAGCTACTTGCTGTGAATGCGATCAAAGATTAGGTTGACACGTGAAGATTTATGGCCAAGGCAAAGATGGGTGGTTTTAATGGGAGGGTTTACTGTGATCTTAATCTGTGCTGCTTTGTTCCCAGTTAATTTCACGTGGAGCCCCCAGCTCACGTGAACTCAAAAATCACAGCTGAGAAAAAAGAAGTCACATAAGACTATGCCCTTCTCCCTTGCGTTAACCCAAGTCTGGAAAGCCGCAGGTTTGGCCTCTTTTATATAGAAAACCATTGAAAGCATGCTGTAGATGCAAACAAACAAGAGCATGCATGTCTGTGATGAAAGCTGGGTTTATACCACAAGCCCAGCAACAGGTGAGCTCTGTAACAAGCTTGGTTAGAACTGAGAAGTCTAAGTAAGCAGCAGCTGAACAAAGAACAAATAACTCAGCTTTGTACTCATAGTGCTCTACGGAGAAAGAGTGAAGAATCCACCCAGCTCCTACCAAAATTAAAGACATATTTATAAATGGAATTGTTTCTAACGAGAAGACAAATCTCATCCTTGTGTAACTGTCCTGAGGTCAATGGAGAACCCCAAGAGGCTAATTAAAATCAGAATATTCATAAAAGTCTTCTGTGATGTGCCAGCTGGTCTTAAACAGGGAAGCACGTTAATGGTTTCTTAACAAACATGTTGCAAGATTAGCTTCTTTTATTCAGCAATTCTGGTGTTTGGAAACTGTCTTTTTTTTTTTTTCTTTACAGAAACAATATTCCCCAGTACTGTTGGAACAAAATAATTCAAAACTAATAGTCTTTGGATGGATTCTAAATCTTTAATTTGTTCTGGCATTGTTCTGGAAGTTCTGGAATCTATTTTTTTTCTTTTCATTATAATTTGCAGAAAAAGTCTTGATCTGTAGAAAATGATAAGGGTGTTTTAAGTCACTGATTAAAAAAGTTCACTGTTTTGGTTAACTATGTCTAGACAAAAAAAACAGAATAAAAATAAAATCTTAGTGTCAATTCACTTAATCCTTTGAGCCAGATTTCCAATGCAAGAGTTCATTTATACATTTTAAATTATTTTGAAAAGTGTTTTGCAGTTTCAATGGAAATTACAGTGTTTCTTTAAACAATTTTCTTCAGCAAAATGATTTTTACAGTTTCTTTTAATATAACACAGAATAGTATGCATAAAGTCTACAGAAATCCATTAAAACAATTTGAGTAAAGAAATTTAGTCATTTGAAGGAATATTCTTACAGCTTCTCTTACTGGTCTTAGAGCTTTAATAGCTCATTATAAATTTGTTGTATATCAATAAACCTGCTCCATATGTGATTTTCCTTCCAATTTTCTTTACTTTTTAAAGAAATTAACTTTGCTTATGAGACCCTTCCAGTTCCCTGCGCTTTCAACAAAAAAATTGTTTATGTAGAAAAGCATTTAAAAATCTATTTCCATTTCAATATGTTATAGTAGCTTGCTATTTATTTTAAATCTGAGTGAGTGGTATTACATTAACATTTTCTAATAACCTCTTATTCCTAAATCTCGGATTTTTTTCTAACTCAAAGTAGAACATGGACATAAAGTACAGTGAAGCTGTACATGCAGGAGCAAAAGGGTAGAATACAAGTATCAGTATAGGGAAACAAAAGCAGCAATTGTAGAGCTGAGATTTTACTCCTCCAAAACCCAAAAATTTCAACTTATTTTTCTATCTCTACTCTCCATCTTTTTGGAAGGCACGAAGACATCTTTAGAAAATACAGTTATGGGAAGACGTGCGCTTGTTGCATGAGACACCACTGTAATGTATGGCAGAGAGATACAAGAAGGATTGTAGAAGAGGGGATGCCCTGCTGCTGTACATCTGTAGACCTATTTTGTGGCACAACAAAGGATCTCTATAGAAACATTATAACCCACAGCACAGTTCCTGGAAGTTTAAGAAATGGCTGCAAACCCTTATAGCTAGTTTATTATGTAAAATCATAATGACTTACTACTGACTATTAATTTTAAACTGTAAGAAGCTCTGTTTTAGGAATGCCTTGACTGGACTTCCAGGGGCTTATTTGTATGGACAGAAAGCAAGCTTCTGAATTTTGGCCAAGTCCAGAACCATCTTAGACTATACAAGGACTTCAGGCCTTGTTCCTCAAAGCGAGCGTTTTACATACAAAACCTTTTCAATATGTTGGTGTTTGCATTCCTGCTGGCTTGATGCAAATAGCAGTCCATTTTTCTCTGGGAAGAGCCTGTCTCATTTCTGGAGTAGCGGAGTATGACAGACAGCAGTCAAAAAGCCTTGATCCAATCACCAGGGATGTTCGATGGGAAACTTTTATGCCATTGGTTTCAGTTGGATTTGATCAGAAGAAAAAGTATTTTCAAGGCCGTTCAGCTTTGGCATAACTCCATCTTTTCCAGTAGCTGTACCAGCAACCTCAGAGGGAGAAGACCTGAAGACCAATCCTTTGATGGTGCCTCTGTGGTGTTCCAGCATGTATAATGTGTTGTCTGGTGTCCTGTGCAGAACATCTGCTTAATGGACACCAGTGTTGCGTTCCCTCTGTCAGCAGTCGGCAGCACAAGGACAGCAGCCACTGCACTGCCATGGTACTGACACAGCTGTCCACAGCTGCAAGAGAAAATGTGTAAAGGGGTCACTCGAACGAGTGCCCAGCAGGAGATATGGAAGGCAACACTCCTCACCTCCTGAAGCATGTCTTGGGATATCTCAGCCCTTAAACTCCCCCCATCTCTTTCCTCCTCTTGCTTTCCCATATTACCTACCCAGGTCAGATCCTCCAAGATGCCATGGGAAGAAATACCTCTTTTATCTCCATGTAGGCTGTTTTCATTGCTTCTGCAATCCCACAGCATGTGAGGAAAGATTGTGAGCAGGAAAAGAGGAATACAAAAATGAAGCCAAACCTCTCTCATGTCACAGCATGTCTTCACACCTTGGAGCCAGATATGGTGCAGGAGAGAACAAGTCAAGGTATGAATGGCCCTCTCCTCCTTATAAACCCCCAAGCTGCAAATCTGAACATGGAGATACACATGGAAGCATTTATATGAGTCCATGAAGCCAACACAACTGTTGGAAGTTATGTAGCTAGTACAATAGCTTCTTCATCAATAGGGCAGCACGAATACCTTGACAACACCAGTGAACCTTCATGATGAGTTTGCACTTCTGTTTCCTTCAGCATCCTTTCAAACTTCAGTTTCCATTGATCTAACTCTAATTTCTCCTTCCTAATGGACACTCTCTCCATTATCTCTTCCTCATATTTCAGGGCTAGTTGCAGGTCTTATTCCTTTACGTATTCCACCAAGGTTTACCATGTGCTCATTTAAGGAATACACAATAAGCAAGAAACAACAGCTTCCCCCCACACCACCAATCACTCGGTGAATTATATGGTAATTGTTTATTGGAAATGACCTCATAGTTTCCTAATTTTGTGGGTTGATCTGAGAAATAATTCTATCGCAACCACAGCATATAAATGCCTTGGAAGTATTCAGCTGGAACCTATAACTGCAGATGATTGCTGCGCTGTTGGCAGCTAAAATGTAGCCCATATTTGTAAGTGACAAATTATAGGATTATAATAACCTTTGTGGAGTTAGATATCCCAGAACACATGATGCCAAGAGACGATAAAAATGACTATGTAAGGATGGTAAGGAGAAGTACTATTTATGTGAAGTGACTGTATATTCAAAAGAAAACCAAAATAAAACAGGATACTTCTGTGCTAACATTTTACAATCAGTAATTGTTGAATCATAGGTAGGTTTGATCTGGTCACTGTTAATTTGATGATTTTTAACAGGAAAAATAATCTTTGGCATTTCATAAACATTTCAAGAGTGCAGTTATCTTTTTTTGCCACCTCTGTATTCTTTTTTTGCTATCTTTTTCTTCTTTTTGTGGTACATGGCCATGAAGCTTATTTACTTTAGAAGAGGCTCTGAGTGAATGAGTTTTGCTGTGGAAATCTTCTTCTAATAGCTTAGATTTCTGACTATTTTATAATGACACACTGAAAAGGTGTCATCATTTTGAAGAAAGTGGTTTGGATAGTGACTACACTTCTCTAATTTTTTTTTTTACTTCAGGTACTGTTCATCAGCCCTGAACTTGAAGCCCAGATTCTTGGTTTACTGTCTTGTGAGAAGCACAGCTCTATTCTGTACGGCATTATCACATGAACAAGCCTTCGGTAAGTAAGAAACAAAAACTTTTTTTTTATATAAAATGAAAAATAGACTATTTCAGATCACAGTTTTGCAAAATGTGGACAAACTTCTTGTTTGATTGATAGTAGGATTTGAGTAGAGCAGACTCAAATGCAATCTGATTAGAAATTGCATCAAAATTGTCCCTTTGGAGGTCGCACTTGTAAAAACTTGGTTTCAGGGTTCTTCTAAAGAAGAGGTTTTCTGCAAATGGACAACCTTTTTCTGAAAAATGTCTTTAAATCCCAAGCATCTGTCAAGAAGACAGATCCTTCCCCTTGTTTGCTCACTCTACTTATGCAGCCCATATTGGATATATAATTTTGTCTACAATTTTAAGTGAATGAGTACTTTGGTTATCCAAGGGCACCTAAACCATTTGAGCTTTGCATAGCTATTCCTGAGAGACTCATTACATGAACTTCCAGCGTGCTTCTACCTTGCATATCCGTTGGAGTCATCCCGGCAAAGACACTGAATTCAGAGTGGGATGTGGAAGCCTGGGATAACCCAGACCACAGGTCCAATAGTAGGAAAAATGACAGTAACATAGGTATTCTGTCCTACAAAAAAGCTTTTCATTAATAACTTCTTTCTAAAATTAAAGTACAGCTAAAGAGGAGGAACACTATTCACAGAAAGAAAGTTTGTATTTCATAGTTATTTTTCATGGGTCTCTAAACAGTGCTTATAAGGTCTTTCACTTTCAAATCCAGCAAAGCTCTTAACATGGGCTTATATTAAGCATGTAAGCAAAGTGCTTTAAGGCAATGGAGCTGTCCTTACAGTAAAAGGATAAGTACCTAGTTAGGTGCTTTGTTCCAGTCCAAGCCCTGAATCTCAATTTTTCTGTGCCTGAAATTAGCGCATATAATATTTAAAACACAAGAATTTTTAACATAAACAGCAAAAAAAGGAAGTAGAAGTATTAGCAAAAACTCTGTACAGTTATTACTAGCAATGGATGTTGAAATCACTGTGAATAACAACACAGGATGTTTTGGCGGTCAGTTAAAGGTGAACCTAATGCTTCTACAGTTTGTGTAAAACATAATTGCAGTAGCCTAGAAAGCAGGAGTGCTGCAAATTTCATTTAATATAGCTGTTACACCTCATAGCATCAACCTCTTAAAACTCCATAATGAGCAGCAAGCATTTCAATAAAGTCAGAAATAACTATGACTTTGTAAAGTATTGCTACTTCATGCATATACCCATTTTCAGCAGTTAAAGACACCACCAACAGTCCCTTTTCTACTTACTGCCTCTGATTTACTGGCTGACTTTGTTATTTTCTTTGTGCAGTTTATAGGACATAATTATTTAAAATGGAAAAGAGGGAACTTCTAATAGAAATTTTGCTGCAGACAGTTTCTGCTCTGTATTTATTTAGTTCACCAGTCTCTAACATCAAGGAAGATGTACTGGCTTGCAGAGGGAATAAAAATGGCAGAACTGTGATGAAAATAAGCCATAAATAGTGAAAGATATATTACCAAATCATTCATTATTTCAGCCCTGTAGTTTCTGTAGTATAAAATCAAAACAGAAATTAAGCCATCACTTGCAAAATGCATCAAAGGCCCTCGTGACTGTACAGGGGAGCACAGGACCCAGCACAGGATTTATACTCCTTTTAAAGCAAACAGTCTCTTTGAGAAACAATGATTCAACCATCCAGCTCCAAAAAGGAGTGCTTTGTTTCATTTTCAGGTTGTTTAACCCCATTTTCAAGATGCCTCCTCAATTTCAAAACAAGTATGGTTTTGAAATGAGGAGTCCAGAGGTTTTCTGTTGAAAATGTTTAAATTAAGCTACCCCCACTACCAAAAAATCAGAATTTTCTTTGCCATTCATGTCACATGCATAGAAGACACCATGCAGTGCAAAGCCCAATTTGCAAATTGATGCAACCTCATTTACATATGGCATAGGCCCATCTTAAAATACCAGTGCATATTGTTCGCCAACACTTAATTAGAAAGCATATGCATCCGAACACGAGTTACTACATCTTGGTTCTTCTCTTGATGAGGTGGTTCAGTAGTAACATCAAAAGCAGGGCGAGGAGGATGAGACAAATTGTCCTGGTTTTCATTTGGAAGATGGGCACCAGAGAGCAGCAGTTCCCAGGAATTGGAGAGCTGTCAGCAGGCCGAGCAGCTCCCGCCGTAGTCAGCATTTGTTGGGGGAAACAAAGCTGCAACTTGCATTCTGCCAACGAGCTCTTTTCGTTTAAAAATGAGATTTTGTGTTCTTAACGACGGCTGTGACCGTTTTACAGACTACAGTTTTTAATGTGTACTAGAGCCAGCTCATCACACCTTTCCCCCATTTCCATCTGAGGGATTTCTGAGTTTATGAAGCTTCAATGTTTGACAGGGAAAGTGCTAATCCATACGTTAGATGTGGCGCAGGGGAATCCCAGAGTGCCCGGTGAATGACCCTGGCACTTACCTTTTAATGCCATTAGAGCTTCATCAGCAACAGCTCAGGCTTGCGTTATTAATTTTCCTCCTTCCAACTACAGCACACTCTTGTTTCCTACCCAAACCTGCTACCTGCGCATCTCTCTGGGTTGAGAAATTACTACCTTTTAACATGACAGACTTCAGTCTTGGAGAATTATCAGCTATTTCGAGCCATTTGGAAGTATGAGAGACCCTTGCTCTTTTCCTCTGAGCTTTTCCATGCACCTGAAGCACCAGCACAACCACCAGGCCTTCTCCCTCTTGCCTCAGCACCGCCAAATTACTAATTGCTAACGTGAACAAAAGCACATAGAGAATTTAAAGATGACACGCTGGGTCAGAACAAAGGTCCATCTAGCCCATCTGGCTGCAGCAGGTGCAGGGAGAGTCCATGAGAAACAGGCAGAGAATAATCCTTACATTGTTATATTTTCCCAGTTTCTGGAAATCAGAGATTAAGGACTTGCTGAGCAGAGTTGCTGTTTAACAGCCACTGATCTCACTCCATGTAGCCACCTGATTTTATTTTGAACCTGTTTAGATGCTAAATCTCCATGGCATCCTATGGCACTTCCATAATTTTGTGTGCTATGTGGAAAAGTATTTCTTTTTTTGTTTGTTTTAGATGTGCTGTTTAGACTTTCTGCTGGATGATCCTAATTCTTGTATTGGGAAAAACCAAATTGTTCCCTCCTCTGTATCATTCAGGATTTTCATACATCTTGGGTGTGTCCTGTTTGGACCTTCTTTTTCCAGTGTCAGCAGTCTTCATATATTAAGCTCCATTTTGCATAGAAGCCTCTGCTCATTTTTATTACTTTTCTTTCTTACGTTTTCTAATGCTTCTGCATCCTTCATGAGACAGAGGCTGAGACAAAAGCTGACCCCCTCACTAAGCTGTGACAGCATTATTAGCATAATGCTGTTTTCTCTTAGTCCATCCCGAAAGTTGTTTGCCTTTTGACAATAAAAGGTTGTCAAGCAGATGTCTTTGGAGGACTGTCCTAAGTTCTCCCAACCTCCAAAACAAAACCAGCTAAATTTGGATCTGATCATTGCCTAAGTGTCCTTAGGACTGCATTCCCACAGTGTGTTACTTTATATTTATCAAGGATGAATTTTATCTTCCATTTTACCACCTACTCAGCGTGATGCAAACTTTTGAAATTCTCCAGTCTGCTTTGGTTTCAAGTGTCCTCACTATTTCCAGAATACCAGCACACTTTCTTCTCTCACTGTTCTTCAGCTTTTCCAGGTGATTTGTGGCCATTCCAAGCCAGACCCCCCCTGGGATTCCCCAACTAACTGCTCCAGGAAGAACAGCGACCATTTATTCCTGCCTGCTGTTCCATCTCCTTTGAGCAGTTATTAATGCACAGAAATCTCCCCCTGACGCTAGGTTTCTGTAAGATTTTTTGGCAAGGGATATTATAGAAAGATTTAGGAATCCAAATGTAATTTTTTTGCTCAAGTTGCCCTTGTCTACCAAGCGCAATGATCCTTTCAAAGAACTGTACAGGATCTGCGAGGCATGATTTCTTTATTTATGAACCCTGTTCACTATCTCCAGTAAGTTGTATATATTCATGTCTACTAATTCTGCTCATTATTATAACTTCCATCAGTCTGCCTCAGCAGGAAGTCAAATTTACAATTCTTTGGTTTCCTGGCTCCCCTCCGGAGATTATTTTAAAAATTGAGGCCACATTTGCCACCTTCCATTACTCTGGAACCATGGCCAATGTAAGCGATAGGTTACACACTACTGTGAAAAGTTCAGCAATTTTATATTTGAATTCCCTTAGATCCCTCGAGTGATTGTTACCTGTTCCTGGCAATGTGTTGCTACTCACTTTATTGATTTGCTCTAAAACCTCTCTACTGATGGTTCAATTTGACACAACCCCTCAGCCTCACCCCTGTAAATAAAGACTTTGTTGTGCAAACTTCCTTAAGGCTCTCTGTGCGGAATCCTGACACAAAGAATCCTTTTGGCTTTGCTTCTTTTTCTCCTCTTCTTTTTCTTTTCTTTTCTTTTTCTTTTTATTTTTCCTTTGTTCTTTCTTTTATTTTTTCTTATTTTTGCTATGGCCTTATTCCTCTACGCATCTATTCTGTACCTTGTTTACCTGTCCAACTCTGATGGGCTTCCTGCTTCTGACACGTTTGAAAAGGCTTTTAATAGTTTTCACATCATTTGCTTGTTGCTTCTCAAGAACATTTTAGCATGTCCTCTTATACTCTCTCATTTAAATACCGGGATATACCTTCTTGTCTATTTTCTTCATTTGGAGTCAACTTGGATTTTTCCATTGTAGGCAGCTCCTTTACTGCAATGTTTAATCATAAAGGCTACTACATTTTTAATTTTTAGGCCTGAGTTTGGGTTTAGGTCTTTTTTGTAGGTGATTTATGTTTACTCAAAGAGTCTGATAAGATGCCTATAAAAAAGCCCCTTTTAACAAGCTTCCTTGTTTTTATTAATCACCCTCCTTAAAGTGCCATGATAATATAACTGACATTGTGACATTTATCTCCTACTAGAATATTGAACTTTGGTAGCGTAGGCACTATAGAGTATCTTTTCTATTATTGTATCTTGAACTGTATCTTGTACAATGCCCACAAGATGCTTTTTTCTTGTCCATATCTAGTCATCTAGACTAGGTTTTTTTCACTTTTCTTGGGAAAACACAGTCATTTATGATGTCTGCAACTTTTGTCTCTGTATGATGCCTGTCATGACATTCCCCCATTTTCATGGGGATAAGCAGTGACTGACATTTTACATTATTGTTCTGTTTCTGAACCTGGAGGCTGTGGTCACCACTGTGCTCCACTGATGTCAGCTGTTGCCTCAGTATTAACCTATAACCCACAATTTCAATCCACAGTGATACCCTTGGACTTGTTGACATGGGTGACTTAATAATATTATTTGACTGCCAAGGCTTTCTTTAACACAGATATTGTTTCTCCACCAGCTGATAGCTATACTTTCTGCTATAATTTTTACCTTAGTGTTACACTAATTTTCTTTCCTTCCTCCTGGTTCACATACAATCTCATATAACAGTATCTTCATTTAGAACCAGGCATTTCCGTTCATCTGTCTCTGGTTTTAGACCATTAACTTTTGCCTACAGGTGTTTTACATTTTTGCTCTTATTTTCATTCTATGCTCTATTTGATTGTAGCTTTATTTGTTCTTCAATATTGCCCAATGAATTTACTCACTTCTTTTGCATATTCTGTTTCCAGAAGACAGAAATTTTCTCTCTTCCCCTCTGGAAGATGAATCATCCTGAATTGGGTGTGATTGTTCATTTTTCATCTTTCTTTCACTATTACAGATCTATAACCTTTTAAAGTGAAGTTTCCTAAACTTCCTTTCACTTGCAAAACAAAGTGCAGAACTACATTAGGCTGATACTAATAAGACCCTATTTACAAACTGGTCTTTTCAAATAAAGGTAGAAATAGTGTTCTGTGAATAAAGTATCCTTGTTCTTTTCTGCTTTATTTGATTGCTAACACTAATCTAGTAACAATTGAAATGTTCTCCATGACCATTGTATGACCTTATTATTTAAAATCTGAACTCCTTAGTATAAGGCAACCCAATTAACAGCAACAGCAGAATTGAACTCCATTGGAAATGCATACATCTTTTAGAAATTTTAGGAGAGATCAATGGAAGTATATTGGGGTATCACAAGCTAATGTAAATTACGCCTGATACCACATTCATTTGGACACAACGATCCCTTGCTTTTCTTTTCTTCACCCCAGAGAAGCATGCTACCTAGTAGTACTCTTTTTATTTTAAGAGATTGCCTTGAAACCTTCACCAACTTCAGCAGAGTAGTTTGTCTTTCTGGCCCTGATCCTGTCAGCTGTTCTGGTCCAGAGTAGGCAGGCTCTGTGCCGGCATGGAGTCCCACTTGGCTCCGGGGTTCTGGGAGAAGGTGGGCTCCTTGCTGGAGTTGGGTGCCACGCAGGCGTGCCGGTAAGAGCTCATCTCAGTGCTGTTACCCTTCCCAATGGGAATAATTTCTCATGTTCTTATCATAGTTCCTCAGTTCAGAAAGACAAAAATTATACATAATTACTATTTTGCTGTTAATTTTCAATTGTAGAGTATCTGTAATGACAACCAATATGTGTGTATATACACACACATACATTTGTGGATGTAGAGCATACATGAACACACATATATACATGTGCTGGCCCTCACGCACAGAAAACCACTAATTATACCTTTGAAAAGGAGAACAGAAAAAGAAAGAAACTTTTTCCAGGCACTGGGTTTGTAATGGAGCACAGCAGGAGGAGGTAAAGAGCAGCAATGATATTAGAAAACGTCAGTAAAGCCAATAATCAATCCTGTAAAATGTCATGGAAAAAATTAAACACATAAGCTAAACACTGTTTCAAAACCAAGGATCTTTCCTTGCTTCATACTGAGTTTGAAGAAAAGTCTCCAGCTGTCAATTTTCTTATAGAAATTTATTTAATCTGTTCCTGGATTTAGCTCATTTTTGGCTAATCTTGCACAAATTGTGTGTGTCTATATGTACATACATATGTATTTTTAAAAAGTATATAACCATATATATATATTCATTTATCTATGTATCTTTGAGCTCAACACCTTTTCACAGGCAATATGCCATTATAATGTGAATGTAAACCAAACCACGCATATATTTAGAGAGCTGAAAGAATGTGGGGTTTTTTAAAGACAAAAGGTATTTTTCAGGGCAATACCTTAAACACAAATGTTGAAGCCTGTGGCGGGTGAGCCTAGTTGTTGCATACCTCAGGAAGGAAGAAAAACGCTCCAAAATCCTCCATGAAAGCAGAGCTAGCATGGTAAGGAGGAGAAAAAGTCCAGAAAACCAGCACAGGACTGAAAAAAGAGACTTATATCTCCCTAAACCTATGAGGTTGAATTCAGTTTGGCTTTGAAGCCAAACTGATATTCCTATCTTGCTCAGCTTGTGTTTGTTTAGTTGTCCTTAAGTGATCCAAGTGGAGAAGTGAGTCACAAGGTTGTGATAAGGCTGAGAAGCTTGCATAGGATCATTTTCTGCAACAGACAGGCAAAAAGCTTCTCGAGGTCCTAAGGGTCTTTAAATACAGCAGCAGGAAATGAGCTGACAAAAGTCTAAATAAAAAAATAAAATTAAATTGTTATATTCCTTATTAAAAATAAATGCACTTTAATGGGTTTAGTTTAAATGCATTTAAAGAAACATCATGACCTATATTAACTCCTGATCTTATGCTATTAAAAACCTTTAGGTTATATAAGGAACACTATTTAGCCAGTATATATTTGCTTAAATGAAATTTACGTAAAAGTCAATTTACTTATGAAATCACTTGCTGAGCTCTGGAAACAGAATTTCCTAAAGCATTAAATTTCTTTTTGGCAATCTGTAGTCTCTTCTGGTGGAAGGATATTTTCTTCCTATCAGATGTGTTCAATTCAATAGCTACTTCAATAATGTAATAGAATTTGAGAAACCAGCTGGGATTTGAAAAAAGCAAAAAAGCCAGGTTTCCTCTTCCAATTTACTTATAAAAATGAGGTGTGAGAGGGTGACATCTATTAGTTCTAAAATGTTGAAGAACATGCTGATCAGAAACCATTAGTTCGATTAATTTTCTATGAATATTGCTTTCTTTGTCTAAAGTATCATTTCATTGTAAATACATAGCATGGTCTGATTAAAATTTTTCTTGTTCATTCAGCACAAGAATTGTATTTTTAAGCTATGTATTTAATGTGTGTATAGTATATTACCTTGGCTACCAAAAAGGAAATACCAGTTGTAGTTATGGGCTACTTTTAGAAACAAACCAGTATATTTTAATAGCTACCAACCAGCAAGAATCAGTCTGTGTGTAGGAAAATAAATCTAGAACCCAAATATAAGTAGAAAGTCAAAATCAAATTAAACAGGATTATTTGATTTATGATTAAAATTAGGTTATTTCTAATGATCCGGTGCTGTCCTGGCATGGACAGCGCAAGACATCCCCTGTTGGCCAAGAACCTGGCCCCAGGACAGGTTCAGAGGGAACTGATGTTCCCTGTAACGGGCTGAGCGCTGGAAAGCCTGTCTGGGACTGTGGTTTCCCTGCTTGACGTGCTCGCCAGAAAAGCTTCTGACTTTTTCTGTATAACCTCTTCTGGTCCTGGAATAACCAGAAGATAGATGGTCAAGTTGAGGCTGAGTTAAAGATTGTATCACTTTTGAAGACCCTTAGGTATTAGAAAAGTTAGCCTGGGACTTAACTTCAGAACAAGTACATTTAAGACACAAATTGTATTTTGGGGGGTTATTGGATTCTATATTGATTTCAAATGAGCAAGTCGGTGAATTTTATTATAGACAGCTAACTTTGCAGAGTCACAGGGTGACTTGAAAGCCAAGGAAACCCGAAGTTGCCTAAGTCTGTCCCCCAGTCTGTCACAAACGCTTTCATTCTGGCCTGCCAATCATTTTCTGGGGGGTTCTTCAGTTAGTACTTGATTAAAACATGCCTTCTTCAAAGCCTTGCACTTCTGATATGAAGACATTAAGAGATGAGAACTTCACCATGCCCATGGCAGTCTGGTCCACTGTTAAACAACATTGTTGGTCAAAACCTAAATTTTATGTCTCATTTGAGTTTACATGGCTTTGGCTTCCAGCCACTGAACTTGTGCCGTTTCCCATTTGAGCAGAAAGCACTTTCGTTGCTAATATTTCCATCTCCTGAAAGCATTTATATGCTGTAATAAATTATTTACACATGCTTTCCTGCCTAATTGTCTCTTGCTAGTAGAAGCTCTGCTACAGACATTGATGCTTTTGTACCTCGAGCGGGGGTGCAAACCCCATGCTCACATATGTAGATCAGAAGCCAGACTGTTGTTCTTCATAAAAGAACAAGTCTTCACTATATTAAAGAGCACAACTTTTTATTATTGCTTTCTGTGTTCAAATGGAAAGATAAATCAACGGGAGAGGAGCCTGGGCGCTGCCGGGGCAGGTGCAGCTCCCAGGACACCTGCTGCTGCTGCCTCAGCCCCAGACTCGCTGCTTTCCCTCTCTTTTCTGAAACCATAGATAAGAAACTTGTTCAAACCAGATTGCCAGAGTTTATTTATTGTACTCTACTAAACTTCCCCCTTTTAAGCTCCTTAAACAAAGAGGCACTTCATAGCAAACCTCTGTCACTTCCTCAGTCAAACACTTTGACCTTTTGCAGCTCAGCTGCGACTGAAGAGCGTTTTCTGAGCCTGAAAACCTCCTGCGGGATCTCAGTCGCTGACTGCGTATCACAGGGACTAAACCAGGCAGCCCTTGTCTCTCCACTCTGCATGCTGGTTTGGTTGCTCTGTTCCCCAGAGTATAACTCTCTCTGCAAAGCCACCTGAATGAGCACCGAACATGCACACCACCTGGCATTGCAGCCTTTTAGGAAAGCACATTTCAGGGCGCTGAGGGAGCAGGGTGAGACCCTATCAGGTGGGAGACCAAGACAGGAGAGACGTGGTGGAGAGGAAGGAGAGGTCCATGCCGGCCTTGCCGTGGTGCTGCATGCTGGAGGTGGTGGCTCCTTGCCTTTCGCTGGAGGCCCTGCTGTCCCTGCTGGGAACAATCACAAATTTGGCTCCCAGATGCCTCATTTGGGTCTCCTGTGGGATTGTCATCCCATGCCAATCCTTCTGAGGGATAGTCACGAGGAGCTGCTGCTTTGAAGCAGGAAGAGACGTGCCCCAGTCCTCCAGAATATGATCCGTGTCTTTTCTTCTCAGTTCAAGGCCTATTTTTAAACATCTTAAAAGCATGGGGAAAAAGGTTCTGGTGTTATCATTGCAGGGCTTGCTGCTGCCCAGCCTCCTGCCAGTGCACTGCTGGCTGCCCTGTTCAGGGTCTCCCTCTGGTGCCATGTTTATCTGTTTTTCATTCTCTGACTCCCACTCCTTTATCTTCATTCTTGTACCCCATAATGATTTGATTTTTTCCTGTTTTCCCTTTCCCCAAGAGGGAGATAGGATGGACAGTGGCAATGGAGATGCTGTTTAGGAATAGTGTACAGTCCTCAGTCATCTGTTTTCTGGTACTCCCCAGCATCCCCAGTTGTTATTCTAGGGCTGCTACAGGGTACCTCTCTGCATATTACCCTTAGTGTTGCTTTATGGCTGCACCATAAACCACTTTAACCATTTAAGTTACCCTTTTCTGACTCCATTATGTCCTTTTGCGTGGGGAATGTTTTCAAATCTGTTAAGAAGGAAGGTGTCTCAGTACCTTTCTTTGACATCTGCCATGGGCGGTTTTAGTTTTCCTTATGGGTAGCTAATTGCTTGAAAATAAATAGGGTACTCTTTATGCCATGCACTTTCAAATTACTGGTTTTTATTTCCCTGCAGCACCTGCTTGACTCTAGCCAAGTCTATAATCTTATCTACAATATTGATTTTGGTAGCATCCCTGAGTACAGTGTGTCCAAACTAAGCAGAGGGGCAAGTAGCATACAGAACAGTCTTTCAACAGTGAGTCACAAATAAAAAGTTGTCCGGGTCACTGCATTATCAAGGTACCGATAGTTCTGCCTTTTTCAGTGCAAGCCACAGAAATCTACCTTGTCCTTAATTACTCAGGCTCCTGGACAATATATTAATGCCTTTTGGATGGAGAAACTAGCCAATGTTCAGGGTTTGCAAGGAGAATTGATTACAGAAGTCAATTACTAGCTCTCTGGGATGGTACTGATTATTTACAAAGAATGCATTATTTTACACAAAACCTGTTTCTGTGAATGTAGTAAAAACAAATATCTGGCAGTTTTCTGCCTAACAATTTCCAAGATGACTCTTCCAGGGAGTATACTTTCTGCCTGTGCTTTTTCTTTGGGACATGACAACATCGATCCTCATTTGCTGATTTTCTGTTGCTTAATGCAGCTTTTTGCTTGTGCTATAACTGATGTATCCTGGGCTTGCGATCAGTTTTCAGAGAATCTCTGAATTTTTGGTGGTGTCTTAGGTGCTTTGGCTCTGCAGTTATGGCTAGCCATTTCTTTGGGCAATGGCTTCATCTGTCTTTACATTAGAAGTTGTTTAACCGTTCCTTCTTATGGCCCAAATGAAGGCATCTACATGCACTGAGTTTATACAGGTCTGTGCTGACTACTACCATCCACCATAGCAATATTGTCAGAAGTCTGACACAGCATGAGAACATTTGTTAAATTGCATAAAAACTGAAGTCTACAAGCTGCTGTGACACTCTCATCTTATGTTCATTTCTTTTTATTAGGTTCATTTAAAACTCCATTGTCACTGTATCTCTTAAAAGATGAAGCCAGGAGGTGGCCCAGTTTCCAAACCCCATTATCACCTGGGAGGGATTTGTTGCTCTCGTGTCTCAACAAGCAAAATGCAGTCATGCAGCTGCATTCAGTAATCCCAGCTCCTGGCTGGGAGCAGGAAGTTGTCAAGTATTGCACATGCAATTTGTATGAGAAGGAGCTTCTGTCTGTGATTTAAACATTTTCCAGGAAACTGGGACATGGCACTGTGCTTCAAATGCAGTTAATGACTTGTTGGAAGCTTACTGAAGTATGGAAAGAGTCATTAAAGATAGAGTTCATCTCGCCTATTTTAGATTCCCCCAGTGCAGATACCCACATCTGAGAGAGCTGCTTGAGGAAATCATGCTTGAGAAAGCGTGATTCATCTGGTCTCCTTGAGACGTTGCTTTAGTATGTGGCAAGCGTAGCCTGCAAGTTCATGTAAAACATTCACCAGCCATAAAGGGAGCGCAGATCCTGGTGTCAGCTGTTGATACTCACATTAGAGATGTCCACTTTTGGTCAGATAAACCCCACTCTGTCTAGCTGGACAGGTGGGACAGTTTAGGCCACGCATCATTAGTCTCGCCAAAGCTTCTCCGGCAATGGTTTGAAGGGAGGAAGATCCAGACCTTTTCCACCTCAGCTAATGGAAGGTAAAGAAATGGGTGGGGAGTTAAATGTGAATAATCTCCAAACTCTGATCTCAGCTACCAAAAGGGTTAGCAGGGTTTGTTGCTCTTCAGGCCCAGACTCTTGGACACGGTCTGGAGAAGTAGGACTGAGTGAGAAGCAGAGTCCCTGGCCAAGGAGCGGTGGCAATGGCAAGGTGCGTCTCCTGCCCTGGGGATGTCGGTATGAGAGGTGGCAGCACAGGAGACTGGAGGAAACAGGGTTGTCCTCTGCTCAGGAGAAGGGATCTGGCTGTGGCGGGGCAGCGGTGAGCACCTCGAAGCTCCAGGAGTCCCAAAGGGAGTTTTCTGGGACTCCCTGTAAATGAGGCCTCTGCCTGTTGTGCACTGTTCTACTCCCTCACGCTTCTTGCATTACAGCCTCATTACATGGAAATTGAGTGTTAAACTAGCACAAAACTGCTGGAGTGGAGTGAGGAATCAGAATCCTCCCATTTTCACGCATATAGTTAAGCCACAAGCCAAAGTGTGGGTTTCAAATTCTGAAGCTCTTGGCCTTGGGCTTTATGTATGCATTGCTGCAGCATAACTGTAGGTTTGATGCTGTCTTACTAGGCAGTATATTGGCAAAACACAGCAAAATCGTTTGACTCTGGGAAGAGCCTACGGCATGAGTAGAGAAAAAACCCACGCAGTGCGCCTGTCTGACGACTCCCCTTGCTGCTGAAGGGGCTCTACCTTGTCTCAGGGAAGGCTGCCATCCCAGTCCCGAGGAAGGGGAAGAAAGGAGAAAAAGAAAATATGAGAGCAAGGAGGAACACAACAGTGCCAGGCGTGACTACAGCATCAGTATGTGGTGTCCCACAGCCAGCCCCTGGCAGGACCAGGGATGCAGGTGGTGAGGCCATTCCCATGGGAGAGGACTGAAATGACTACTGGTTTCTCTGAGCCTCCTGGAGCCCAAGCACTGGGAGCTTTTGCTCCCTTCACACCCCAAGAGCGATTGCTCCTCCCCGAGCACAGGAGATTTGCAATTATGCAATATGAAAAAGGAAGATGGTGGCGTGGGTGGCGGTGCAGGAACATGCCCCCAGGGTGGCCTTGCAGCAATGAGGAGCGTGGTGGGAAGGCCAAGGGAAGCCATTTGGTCTGCTTGTGCCTGAGGCCAGCCCTTGGTGGACAGACACCAAAGCATGCCATCACCGACAAGCGTTGGCAGAAAGGTTTGGTGGTTTTGTTGCCCGAGGCAAGGAATGTCTTTCTCAGGATGCCCCGCAAGCTTCCAAGAATGGTGTTACATGCCACCATGAATGCACCAGGACAGGGGAATCATCATACTCTAGGTTAATTATAATTGACATTTGAATAAAAAAATCCTCCATTCCTCACCCCACTGATCTCTTTGCTATTTGATTCCAGTGCGTACGTCTAAAATTAGGCCTTTGAAAGTACTTCATAGCAGGGGTTGTAAATGGTATATTTTCCTAAGCCTGCTGCTCTCAAGGCTTATGTTTTGCCATCTTATGACTTGGCTTATGGCCCAAATTGCATCTGCGTAAATTTGGGATGCAAAGGCTCCGTAATACACTGTGACTTCAACAACAGAGGAGCTGAAAAAATTCCATTAAAGCATATCAGGTTCATTTAAACAAAGAGCATTATTATTTAACCCTTAGACTTGCGCTAGTCGGAATGTGGGAAATAAATCCTCAGCTGTCCAGGATCTACCCAGCTTTCAGTGTAGCATTATCCCCTCCCGAGGTTTCCTTGAGACACCAGCAGGGACATTTTGACACATGGTGTGTAATGTCAGTTCAGCACTGCGTGGATGTGTCGGGAACTGCTGTCACTGTGTGCACTGGGGAGGGGGGGACATTGCCTTCTCCATCACTGCTAACAGCCTGAGCACCCCACTTTGCCAGCATCTTCAGAACGTCAGCTAATTTTTTGCACAATCATTTTTTAATGACCGCCCATTACATAAAAATAAAAAGTAGTCCACAAAACCATCTGCACAAATAAGACAAGTTTTGTATAGCCAAAGATTTGGCTTCAGATCACGTTTCAATGGGGCGTTCCCTGAAGGATATCTCAAAATAAAACCAGGCTATTAAAAGAAACAGAGTTCTATTTTTGTCTTGGGTTTTCTAATTTCAGTTCCCACTACGGGCCCCAGGACTTTTGTGGGTTTTGGACCAGAGATGGGCTGATAACAGAGGGTGAGATTCTCCCATGCAATCTGCCTCCTCTGATTTGGAGCTTGTTTACTTGAAGAAGCTAGTAACGTGTATACCATGGGTGAATGTAAAGGGCAGCAGCTCTCACTCCTTGGACATTCATCGTGTGTGTGTCTAAAACACGTGCCATTGTGCAGTTTATGCTGATCTCTTTGGTAGCAGAGTACCACAAACCGCAAAAAAACATTTGTAGCAAGGAGTAAAGGTGAGATACACTTGCTCTTTCTCCCACCTGTCCTTCGTCCCACTTTTCTTCTGACGTCAGGGTAACACTGCTGTCATTTAATCTCTCTAGTGCGTGGCACACAACAATGTCCTGTGAGATGCTATATTAGCTCTCTCTGAGCCTGCCTTTTTAGGGCTTCACTCTGCTCCCTGCATTTTAGCCTCTCTTTGCTGTGGCACCATTCTTGTCATTCCTTCTGATATTTTTGTCTTTGAGTTTCTCCACATCCTGTCATTAAGTGATTTCTTGAAGCCACACTATGCACCCCTGTTATTTTCTTTCCCTCCAAGCGCTTGTCTTTGTCCGCCATCTCAGCTAAGATAACGAGGATAATGATTTGGTGTTTACAATAGCTAAAAAAAGTGAAGAAGTGAGGATTCAGGCATACCAATGCCATGATTTCACTACCAAATCATTGATGGAAGCAGAGTGGCCCAAAGGACAAGGGCTGGCCGGAAAGGCAGGACACTAACCCTCCAGTTCCTGTGAGACCCAGAGCAATCGCTTAACTCATTCTCCTCCAGTTTCCCCAGCTGTAGGATGAAGCTGACAGGGTGCCGCTACGCTGTGCAGGAAAGAGGCACTATAAGTGGCAGATAATTATTAGAATTGCTTGCTTGATTTCAGGCCATGACATGGAGACAGAGGTCAGGGAGGGAGCCCATGAGGAGGAAATTCCACATTGCTTGAAGGCATAGATGGCATTTCCATTAATGGTGGAGAAGTGTGTAAAATAAATGTTATAAAGGTAAAAAAAAAAATCACACAGGATTGGTTTTATATATTAATTTTCTCCCTTTCTATCCCACCGGTTTGAATTGTTCTCATATGTTAGCCAGAAATCCACTCAGGTTTGCAGATGCAAATTTTGTGATGACTTGTATCACGCCACGTCAAAGGAAGGCCAAGCTTTTGACTATTCCTCTTTACCACCTCTAGCCCTCGTGATACCCTTCACTGGAGTTTTAGAAGCCGTCTCCAGCCCCGACGGGCTCTGTGCATGGCCTTCCTCTGGGCACTCCCCGCTACCGATCTCTTCTGGGCTCTCCAGGCTTGCACTGGAAGTGCAAACCTCTGCCTGACATCCCCTGTGGGGATCTCAGGTCCCTGCTCCCCTGCGGGGGAGTGCCACCGCCACAAATGTGCCACCGCTTTCCTGCCTCTTCCACCGCCAGAACCAGCCCTCCACACCTCTGCGCACTTGCAGACGGACGGACTCACACGCGTGGACAACTTCACATCAATGCTTCTGGCGTGAAAGCAAGATCATGTAGAAGCACTGAGATACTCCAGCAAGAGGGGGCCTGCTATGCTGGGGAAATCGGGGATCCTTTAACTGGCAAGGTGCTGGCGTGCAGAAGTCCTTCTGTCGTTTCCTCATCACTGTGGAGTGTGCCACATCTGCTGGGCTGGTCCATCATGCTCTGGCTACAGCACACTATGTGCTTCCCCCTCCCAGCACCTCTGAGCCCCTGCCAGGGCTGGCACACTGAGAGTGGGATGCCCACAAATGGCTCTCCCCTCTCCCTGCAGATGGGCTGGGCCCCACTTTTGCAGCACTGAGTTGCCATAGCCCCTCTACCAGCCCAGGGTCTGCCGGGCAGGTTGATCTGGGCTCCATTTACCACCTGCAGTGCTTGCGGTGCCGGGCACCCCAACGCTGCTCCGCACTGCAGGTTGAGGGACAAGGAAGGTTGTTAGGATCTTTTGTGGATCCATCCAACTTACTGCATGTGCACTGAATGAAGTTTCTGCTCTGACTGGGCTGTTTGATATCTGGCTACATTTCTCTTTTCCCATCTGGACAAGATTTTTCAGGCAGAAGAAAAGTATGTTTCATAGAAACTATTGATACAAACGCAGTATTATTGGGTGAGGGAATGGGCCGTGTGCCTCATGGAGGTGAGTGGGCACACACCATCCATGAGGGTGAGCAGGAGAGTGAAAGAGTCTTTGCAGAAACCCTACAGGGCCAGGAGCCCAAACCCTGTGTTTGGGAAGGAGAGCTGGAGACCTCCCAGAGAGGGCTGATGGATGGAAGTTTGCAAGGTGGGGAAGGCTGCACCATTTCAGGCATCCTATGCAAGGCTCCTTCTTGGCCTGCGGTTCTGCAGTTACAGAACCAGTGCATTGCCCTGGGACCAGGAGGAGACAACCTCCCTCCAGGGAGGTGTCAAGGCCAGCCGGTCCCCAAGCAAGCATCTGCATGGAGAGGAACAGGAGATTGATAGCTGCTGGAGACACCCTGCTGCAGGACACAGAAGTCTCTGCCTGCCAACCTGACCTGTGCTTGAGTCTGGGACACTGCAGAGATGACCAAGGGTTGTCTGGCCTCAGACTATTACCCTAGCTGCTCTTCCACATGGGCACCAACGTTACTGCCAGAGACCTCAAGCATATCAGGAGACACTACATGGATTTTGGGGTGCTGGCTAAGGGCATGGTGGCCCATGTTGTGTCTCCTCAATCTGGTTGGTGAAGAGGAACTACAACACCATTGAACTAACTGGAACGTGTTGGGCCAGCTCACACAACTGGAGTGCTGTGATGGGCGGATACCAGGTCTTCAGGAAAGACAGGCAGGGAGACAAGGGCATGTGGATGCATATATGTGACGGAGCAGCTCTGATGTATGGAGCTCCTGAATGGGCCAGACAGTAGGCTGCATGAGAGCTTGTGGGTCAGGACAGGGGTTAGTAATCAGTAATTGTGACAATTTGGTGGGAGTTTGTTAATGAACACTTAATTGGGTGAGGAAGAAGATGAAGCCTTCTTTAAATGAACTTGAAGATATTTCTGGATCACATAATCTGCCTATTGTGGGAGATTTAAACTTCCCTGATGTATGCTTGAAGAACACTAGAGAGGGATGTGGGCAAGCCAGGAGGTTTCTGGAAGATGTCAGGGCCAACTGCTTGACACAGGCATTAGATAAACCAACCTGGGATCACACACACACACACCCTGCACCTGCTATTCACAAATCATTCACACTGGCTGGGGGAGTGATAATCAATGGCAGGCTTGCTTGTGGAGACCCTGAAATATTGGACTTAAAGATACTGAAGAGAATGATGAAGACAAGCAGCAGACTACAGACCATGGAATTCAGGAGAACAGAGACTTCAGTTTCCTCAGACTACTGAAGGTTGGATTCCATAGGAACCATCTCTAAAGGGCAAAACAGCTCAGGAAAACTGGCAAGTCTTTACTGACAATGTCTTCTAAGCACAAAACCATCCCAGTGTGCAAGAAAACAAGCAGGTGTATCGGGAAACTGGCTTGACTCAAGAGGGAACTCACGCCGAGCTACAATGCAAAGACTCGGTGTAGGGAGAAACTTTTTCTCCATCAGGACAGTCAAGCAGTGGCTGCCCAGAGAGGCTGTGCAGTCTTCATCCTTGAAAGTTTTAAGGTCCCATGTGGATGAAACCCTGAGCAACCTGATTGAATCTCAGACCTAACACTTTTGAGCAGAGCGTTGGACTAGAGACCTCCTGAGGTCCCTTGCAGCCTGAATGGTTCTGTCATTACGTGAAATATTTAACATGGTAAGACTACCTGATTCTTTATCATCAATGTCAGTATGACCAGTGAAGCCCAGTGAATTTCCAACATAACACTGATGAGTAAGTGTGAGCCTAAGGCTCTCTTTTTAGCCTTTTTATGTGCACATTGAGGAAGGCAGCAGCTTTGGAAAGGAAAGTCTGGGTGCTGCAGATGCTGATAACACCGCCAAAGAATGCTGGAGTGATGTACAAATACCAGTATACATCTACTCAATTGCTGTCTTTGTACAGAAGTAGTTATAATACCTACCAATAGCTTAAAGGGATATTTTGGTTTAAAAATACAGACTCATGGCATCATTGACGTTATGAAGAGAAACTAAGCAAGGCTGTTATTACTGCCCTCAGCTTTCTGCATTAAAAATCAGATCTTTTTCCAAGAATGGCCCTTCATGGAGTGGTGAGTATTGTTAGTTTTTCAAAGATGATGGAGTAAAGCTTCATATCAGTCCAATCTTTTTAATATTTGGAGATCAGCTTATCTTATTGGGCAGGCTGCCAAAAGTGATTACAGCTGCAGAAACTCTACATTTGAACAGGGATTTTATCAAATCACTCACATCTGGAAAAAGGCCAAGAAAAACAGTGACTGGAGAGAGTGGAAATCATGCCTCAAAAATGGGATAAGAAGCTGTGGAATAATTATTCAAAAGCTATGTGAACTTACATGAACATCTGCCAGGTGACCAAAATTGCCATCTGAATAAGGCATTATCCACAGTTAGACCAGATTTAGCTAAACAAGCCATTCCACCAGGCATAATTTCACATTTTCCATCCTTATAGCTTTTCTATTGAGTGTGGATGTCCCAAGAGCACTGTAAATTCATACCCTATCTTAATGCACACTAGCCTTCCCTTGTAGACCAGCCCTTAGAAACAGAGGCACCTCCACCAGTATGAACGGAGTAATGCTTATTTAAATGCTACAAGATGAGGAAGCTATTTGGTGGTCACTGCAGACAAAAGTGGGTAAATACACCGCTGGCTATTGGAGTAGACTTTTAGTAATGAAGGCATCCATTACATTTGTTTAGCCAAAAACACAGAAATATATCCACTTCGTATATCAGTATGCGCCCTCCACGATCTACGAGAGCACCGTGTGCAAAAGTAGTTTCTCAAGGATTACTGAAGGCTCTTTTTCCACTCATATGAGGAAAGGGGGAAAAGGATACAAGACTTTTTCCATCCCAGTTGTGTTCCACAAAACAGCTGTCCACAGTCATAAGCGTCAGGCACCCAGAACACCTGGGGTCTTCCAAGGGACATTAATCACAGCCGGTCGGGGAGGAGAGGCGTGCAAACACCCGCGTCAGGAGGACTGGCTCCGTGCACTGGGCCGGGGGAGCATGCTTTGAAGGTGGTGTGAGACTGCTGCTCCAGCTTGCTTTTTGCTAATGCTCCAGGAGGAAGTCTGCACCAGCCAGAATTCCTCAAAGGGTTCGGGGGCAGCAAGGGCTGTAAAAAAAAATGTTAGTTGGTTTCAGGCCATAGTCTGCATCTGCATAGCAAGATGCTGTTTGCACATGGGTAAATTCAGGATCTCTATTCCCTTTGCTCATTTCAATACAGTCTGTGGTTCGCAGAGTGAACCTTAAATGCAGATGTAGCTGGAAAAGGTTGCCTTTTGAACTAACACTTCTCTTTTGTTAATTCCTTCTGGAGTGTATTGCCTGGAGTAAAGAGTTTACAAGTGCCAGGTTTTCAATTAATTTTGCCTACATCACAAATCATAAATTAGACATGGAACATGTGGTCAGGTCATCTAGTTTATCTACCAGTATAGCATTTCACAAAGAGAGGATATAGGCTGCTTTTCAATTGCTTGTTCGCTTAAAAGGGAGTATTTGTTATATATAAAAAAATAATTCCTGCGATATTTTGGTGCCACTTGAGCCCCTGTAGATTGTAATAAGTATACAAAATGGGAGTGTGCACACGCATGTGTGCGTACATGCACATGTGCGTGCATCAGGAGAAACAACCAATGAGAGGGAGATAAACAAAAATTAAGCACTTTATATGCATAAGGCATGTCTACACAGATGGGTGCAGGCAGATGTGGTCTCCTCTGCAGGGCATGTTAGCTTGGGCACAGAGCTGCAGGAAAACGGCTCAGTGGTTTCCAGACTGGAACTGGCTCCCATTTGATCAGCTCAGAGCATGGCAGATGAGCGTACTTGTCTGGGCCCATCCATGTAGACATGCCCAGACTCACCTCCAGACTTTCAAAATATTCCTGGAATGGAAAGGAGCTTTTCCAGTTAGGACCTAAAATAAATATTTACTGGGATAACATGCATACTTGCTAAAGCGTTTGAAGTGGAGAAAGACAAAAATTGCAGTAGAAACCAAAATTAGATGATGATGAGATGGGTAGTTCAAGCAGGGCTCACTTATCATGAAACCATGGCAGATCTCCAGCCCGGGGTCAGGTATTTATTTCCAAAAGTGAAGAAGGACATGAAATATAAGGAGTAAAATTTGGCAGAGATCAAAGGAGAAGAGTGCAAAAGGAGGAGAAAAGGCAAAAATAAATTCCCTTTATGAGGCTTACAGACTGAGCTTTTGTTTGGGTACCTTGGATGCCACTGGCATTGTTTCTCTCCTTTTCAACTCTCTGACTTTTGGAGAAAAGAAAGTGTAAAGCCATGACGGACAGTAGCATGGTCATTGATCAACTTTACCTTAAGCCATCTAATCAGAGCCATGGGTCCATGGTCTGTCTGAAGTCAGTGAAGAGGGCAAGTCACTTCCAAAGGCTGCATTTAGGTTTGTGAGAAATGAAATTTAGGATAAGTGACATGAAGTACACCCTATGGTTGGTGTTTCCTGCCTTCTATTGACTGTAGCAGATGAGTAGCTTAATCTAAATCATCTGAAGTCAGGGGAGATGAATCTCAACCTAAAGGGAGTAACAGAAAGAAGAAAAGTAAATAATGTTCATGGAGGATTCTGCACACACTGGGTCCACCTTTGTCTCTGGTGTAAGCCCAAGAGTATCTCAATGATACCCAAGAGGGCTCAATGAGCCCAAGAGATTGATGAGGACCAACATATCTGCAGATTTTGTAGCTGAAAGAAACGCCTCAAATGAATATCCTTGATTAAAGCAGAACTTGGAGGCAGCACTGTCAGAAGAGGCAGACTTGCTTTTGACCAGCTCCCCATCTTGCAGTCCACATTCCTTGTCCAAATAAGTATCTCAATTTATCGACGTACTTCAAAGGCACTATTTCTTTTTATGCCGGTGCTAACACGCAGAGGCTTAATAGAAAATTGCAACTTGTATCATGTGTTTCCTCTGCTTATACAGATATTGTCAGGTCAAATTACCAAAAAAAGCCCCACCTCTCTTGCTCCTTTTAAGAGTCTTAATTTAGGCTTTTTCCATTACCCAGTTTAGTAATGATTAAAGGTCAGATTCACCTCCAGGCTTCTTTTAACAAACACAATCTGCCCATGATGTAATCCGAGACACGCTGGTGTTCGTAGTACCACATATTAAAAAAATTCTTGGTAAATAAACCCGACACGTGCTGGTTCTCTGTTCCTCACCACTTACCTGACTAAATGTGGCTGAAAGATGGCAGGTGTAGTGGCATCCTTGACCTTCCCTATGCAGGCTCTGAGCAAGGGCTGGACCCGAGCATCTAAAGTTTACAACATATGAGGACCAATGCACACTACAGGTCTGTGACTCAGTGCTGCTTTTGCTGGTCCAACAGATGAACTCCTTATGTTAGAGAAAGCGAGCAATAAGCATGCTTAAAACAAAGGCCTTAATAACGTGCTAGAGGGGCCATCCTTTCCCCTTCATCACGCAGGTGAGATTAAAAAAGTCAGTGCTGTAATCCCTTTTCAGGTAAGAAAAGGCCAATGAGATTGGTTTGGGAAAGAAACTAGCATGGAAAGGAAGGAAATTTGCTGTATACTGTAAAGATGGTAAGTATTAAAATAACTGGCTGAAAAAGCCAATAAAGCACAGCGAGCATAAGAAAGGGAAATCATATCCGTGGCAGGAGCAGCTAATTATGCTGCTTGGCTGTAACAACCTGAAGGCATCACTGTGCTGTGGGAATTAGCAGTCCAGGTCTGCGTCGCGGCCTGTCGTGTGTGTGATTGGTAAAGACTGGCCATGGTTAATTCCAGTCGTTACCCACTGCTTTAACTGACACCCCTCACAGTGCTCTTTGGCAATGAAGTGAACATTCAGCGATGAACCACCTCTCCACAGTAGGACCCATTGGCTCTCCACCCTCGTTCCAAGAGCAACCTCTGTGAAAAGTCACTGAAAAGATAACGTCACGGCACCAGGATTCTTTTAGATGGGGACCAGCTGCGATTAGGAGATGGCTATGATCTGAAAATCTGTAATTATTAGAATAAGTAATGTTAATGTATTCCACTTGGGCTAGACCATCCATGCCAGAGATTATTGCACTTTAAAAAAATAAAATGAGAAGCCTGAAGCAGTTGTGTTTCTCCAGAATCTTTTTAAATGAGTGTTTCATTTATAAAGTCCAGATTTTAGTATCCTGCACAGCCACAAGACGACTAGGCCTACCTCAAACTGATCAAAATGGAATTTTTCCATTGGGTTCAGTGTTCAGTTGACTATCCAAACATCTGTTTTGTGGTTCATTCAACCTTATACGTCAATATGATGTTAATCTCCTTCATACACAAAAGCTGAAGCAGTGCCAATGATTTAACTTCCTAGGAAGATGGAAGATCCTTTCTCAAGCTGTAAATCCTTCTGGCCTATGCCCAAAATGAAAAATGTAAATCACCAGAGTGGAAACATGGCAAACATGATTTTCTGTCTAAACAAGGGAAGTCTTAACTCTGGAAATTAATCAGACTCTTTCTTAGAAACACCTTCAATGACAATGAAGACAAATCTCCCAGAAAATTACTTGGGAAATTAATCAGCCTCTTCCTTACATATTTTTTCCAGTAATTTTCTGGGACATTTGTCTTTGTTGCCATTGTAGGTGTTTCTCAGTCAGGAAAAATCTCTTCTTCAAGAACAGAGTCAGCAAAAGCATTTTTTAATGTATTGCAAGCTTTCTTTCTCTATGCTATTTTCTAAATAATCCCATTCCTTCCTTCCCCTGAAACTAAATTTTTTGTCTGTGCAGAGGTGGACCTAGCAAGGGGGTAGGGGCAAGGGCATTTATAGGCACCATTCCTGCCCCCGTGGCCGGCATTGTCCGGCTTAGGAAGCAACCACTTGCACCTAAACCCAGTCCTACAGATATGAGTCACTTGCTGTGGGACGAAAAGCCCTTTTTTGTCAAAAAAAGATGAAGACCCTTCTGAGAACAATCCTCTCTTAATATCCATATCGTTCACTTTCAAACTTAATAAAGTTTCCTTTAAGAAGCTGCAGCCCCTTACTTTTTATTGCTCTTTTGTATACATTTTATGGGCTCCTTACACTACAGAGCAATTCCTAATAAATGATCAAATTTAACTGTGCATGCCCCTACCTCGTTTCTTTGTTCCCTGCAATTTTCTCCAATAAAACAATTTAGGAAAATCCCAGTTTCCCTTGGCATGGACTTCTTCATGTCTTGAAATGTGAGAACCATCACGAGCAAGTTTTGTCACTCGTGACACAATGCGATGCCGAAGTGGAGCTGGACAATTTGGGAGTGTGCACTGAGGGATGCAGGACTGGGGCAAAGGGAAGTCTGGAGGGACTTTGAAAATGCAGCAAGGGTTTTGCAGAGGGTGGGGGGGGGGGTGTGGGACGGACATGGGGTACCTCAAGCAACTCAAGCAAGCACACATGAAGGAAGCATGGCAGAATCTGCAGGACGGAGGTGCCGGAGAAGAATGGAGGAAGGGAGCAGATGGAGAGCTGCGGAGAGGGGAGGGATGTGAGAGTCAGGGCGAGGTAGGAGTGCAGGGAAGATGTGGATGCAGGGAAAGGGAATGTGGGGAGCACATGGTGCCATAAAGCAGCAGTTCCTGCAGAAGCGCTCGCCAGTCCGGAAGGGCAAACAGAAGTAGATGAGTGACACGGGAAGTGGGATTGTCAGTAAAAAAATTTGGAAACTGCTGCCAAAAAGTTATTGAGGTTTAGGAACAGGAAAGCAGCTCCTGCTCTGATTCAGCCTGGAAACCTTGTCGTGTCCTTCATAAATTCTGGCAGCAAATACTTCAGCGGAAGGTGTAAGAGCTGTAAGTGGGTGCAGAGGTAAATGCGTCCGTGCTCAGGTTGGGAGGAACAGCCTGCGTGCATTGCCCTGATACCACCAGTGGTCAGAAAGGTGCCACACATGGCAGAGTTGATCTGGGGGCTCAAAAAGCTGCCTTAGCTCCCACATAAGAAATGCTCACCTTGGGAGGGTAAGCCACTTTAGCACCTCATGAATCACCCTGGCACTGTTTTGTTAGAGACTGGCACGAGTTTTGGAGAACAAGATTTAGCACCTTTCTTCAACAGTCTTCAGTACACATGATATCTGGAAATGTACTCTATCCACATCCATGCCTCATGTGGCTTCTTGAACCTTACATCTCAGCTAAAAAGAGTTCCCATAGCAATGAACAGTCTAATGATAAGTCTGTGGAAGAAAAGTCTTCCTTTTATCCATCTCAAATTTCTTGCTTTTTACACGTCAGTGACCTGTTATTAGAAGGGACAAAGAACTACCCACATCTTCTACCTAACATAAACAATCCAGATCTCTATTGTACTTTCACAGCCATCAAGTTGCAGAGTAAATAGAAAAGGGGAGGATTTACACAGGTATGAGCACAGCAGGATTTTGCAATAGCAGGAAGATCACATGAATGCAACTTTTTCTTAGCAACTAATAGAACCACCCCAAACACAAGACTTGGTATTAATGAGATTAACTCCTACACAGGAATTTGCTGGAAGAGAAAAATAGCAGGATAGAGACAGTCCAGAAGATCTTGGGATCTGTCATGAGCAGCATTGTTAATGCAGAGGGTGGAGAAAGCAACTAGAAGAGAGGATCTTCTTCATTTGCTTCTACGTAAGAACATGGAAGTGAAGGTGATCTGTACAAGTGTGACCATGATATGACATATCCTATAACTCTTAGAAAAAGCTGGAAAAGACAAGACTAAAATAAATAGAATAGACTTAAGAAAGCAGTCCTCAAAATACTCAGACATCTAGCCAGCAAGAACAACAGAGACAACAAAGTAAGACAGAAACCCAAGGCAAGGTGGAGGGTCCCTGAATGTTACAGTAAGGTCAAAAGATGATCTATCCTACTGAGGAGAATGTCTAGAATTGAGTGTCAGAGGCAAACTTGGATTAATCATGAGCCTAAAAAAAAGTCAACATAGTTCTCATCGTTATAAGGGAACAGGGGAATTACAAGGCAATCAGCTTTTCTTCAATTCATAGAAAAATGCTGGAACAAGAAATCAGAGAATTTGGGACATCTGGAAGATAAAAACTAGATGAATGATATCCAGTGAGGATCTGTCAAGTTAAACTAATATGATTTACTCTCTGCAGCAGGGCAACAGGTCTTGTTGGTTAGAAGGAGGAAGTTAACAGCACATACCTTTAGTTTATTAAGGCTTTCAACATGCCTGACATTCCCATAAATAAGCGTGGAAAAAAGGAGTAGATAAATGTTAGGAAGTACCATAACTGGTTAAAACCATGTACTCAGAGAGTAGTGATCAACAGCTCATTCTCAAATTCGCAAAAAGTATCTGCTGAGGTTCAGCGATGTCTGTACTTTGTCCAGGACTATTCAAGATTTTCAACAGTTGCATGAGAGACCAGACACATGCTTTTTAATTACATGAATGACTAAACTGGGAGAAGTTGCAGTGATGACAGAAGACAAGATGGGAAGGTAGAATGATCCTGACAAATTGAAGAAAGGGCTTGGAAGAAATAGGGTGCAACTGAGAAGGATAAATTAAAAGTTTTAATAATTAAATAGGAAGAGCAAACTCCAGAAACATAGGAGGTGAATGACCGACTAATGCAGTGTAATGCAGCTTGGTGGTATAGTAGCCTGCAGTTTCACCACTAGTCAAGAATTCGGACACAAAATAGGCAACAGCTGTGTTATGATGGATAAAAATGACCATTCCATGAAATATGATGTAATTCTTTTGCTATATGTGGTGCTGGTAAAGTTGTGTCCCATTTAGGTCACGGTGATTCAAGAAAGATTTGTCCTCTAGGGATTGGTAATGAGAAGAGTTGGAAGAATTTGGCTTAGCATGGAGGAGACTCCAGTGAGATGATGAGTCCTTAAATATCTCATGATGAGTCCTTAGACACACATGAGTCACTAAACATAAAAATAATTCTTTGAATATGGAAAAGATAAGTTATAGGAAAAGAATAAACTCTTCTCAGTGTCTGCTGGGGGTTAGATAAAAAGTAATGTCAGTTATCACAGCAGAGATGACAGGTTATTCATCAGGAAAATTTATGTAGTAGGAAGGACTGTGCAGCACTGGAGCAGACTGGCAAAGGGGGCCATCACTGGAGCTTTTTAAAAAAGATCGGGAAAGCATCTGCCAAGAATGTCATGTGTTTAATCTTTCCCTAATCCCTTCTTTGAATCACCCATAATTTTGTTACCTTACAACCCACCCTGATTTCCAAATTATTGATAAACATAGTGAATAACACAGCCACCAGGACAGGATCTTCTGCATTTCACCATTTTTTCATAATGAAAATAAACCTTTAGTCCTCCTGCACAATGTTTGGCTCAGGATAGTACTCTGACTCTTACTTTTTCACTATTTAGCTGCTGGGGTGATACCTGACTAGATCCCTGTAGTAATCCAAACAATTTATTCTGCTTCCAGATGCTTTATTGCTCTAGCTGCAGTGATAGTTATGACGAGTTCCGAGGTATGAATGCAATAATTAGTGGTCATCGTCAGATTTTTCCTTGTGTATGTGTAAATACTGGATAAGTTTGCCACTTGAAGTCCTCAGGCACACAAAAAGCTTGCTTTCTTTTAGGCCATCAGCCTCCTTGAGGAGCAGAGCGCCTTCCCATACTATCTTGGAGCATCTTGTGTATCTGAATGTAGCAACTTGCAACTTTTTCAGTTCGCTCCAACATCTCAGTTGTGATATTTCCTCAACGGGTTCATCTCATCCTTAGGAACAGGTCCAACAGCATCAGTGGTAAAGACTAACACTGAAAGATAATTTTACTTCTGAAGAATACCCTTGTCTTTCTTTAGTTGCTTCCTTCAGTCCCTGGTACTCTCACAGCCCCGTGGATTCTTTCCTATGGCTATCACTTCTGATAGACTTAAGAAAACATGTTTTTATGTGTACTCTTTTTTTTAGCTATATCCCTTTGAAGCCTATGTTGCTCCTTCTGATTTCCTGCTAATTTATCACCTACCATAATTTATAATCCTGTTTATTGCCCTCAGTAGAGTCAGATTTCTAAATGCTGAAGGACTGGCTCAAATTACCTCTTAAATCTTGCCACTTGGCATTCCTCTGCCCTGTCTGGTTCCCTTTTATTCAACCCTATGCATATCTTCTGACACTATATAACTGTTTTCCGTAGGCAACTTTCTAGGGATTTTCTCTTAATTTGAATTTTAAAGCATTTTAAACTAACCTGTTTATCTTATTTTTTAATGCTTACCAGAACCACGTCACATTCTGGTGTTTTATTCTCCCTTTGTGAGTCTAATTATATAGTTGTCTCTAATTATTTAATATTTAGCTACTGTAATTTTCTTTGAATTAACTCCCGTGTGTTAATTAAGATTGAATGAGGAATAGCTTTCCCTCTGATGTGCAAGCTCTTGGCCTAGTTACTCTGAGACCCAACCCTTGCAACCAAGAAACTGTCCCTCTGGGGTTGGTGCAAGCTGTCCAAGCTGCGGGTAGGCTGCTGATCTCCCCTACCATTGCCTCTTCCCTGCTGACGGGCTCATTTCTCTCTGCGCTCACTTCCCTTCCTTTCATCTGCAGAAGGGAAGTTTCACCGCGATCTTGCTACCAATCCAGCAATGACATTTTTCTTTGCATTCACGAGGACATTATAAGCTTCCTCTTTCTCTCCGAAGGCTGTGCATATCTGGGTTTTGCTCAGGTTGGCGATTTGTCAGTAATACCTATTGAGTTGTGTCTGCATTGTGCACAACTACTAATTCCCCTCCTGGCCGAGGGGGCCTGTAGACCTTGGTCAGCAAGGACATGCTGGCCACAGCGTGCTGCTGAGCAGGAGGAAATATTTGCTTCCCCCGTAAGCTCCGGAAAAGCTTCTCTTTCCCGCGTCTGTCTTGCAGAGGCGAGGAGACTCTGCGTCCCGGGAGGACCAAGGACCTCTGTGGCAGGGTCCAGCCCTGGCGTAGCGGTGGGGAAGGACAACGGCTTGACTTGTGGCATTTCACTTGGCCAACAAGGAGTCCTTCAGGGAAACAGGTCACTGCTGTCAGTGGCCCTGGAGCTGCCTGGGCTGGTGTGCCTCTATTTCAGTCCCAAGCAGATAATGTGTCTCATTAAGAGGAGAATACAGGCAACTATTAATACACATCTTTTGAAGAGTTCTCATTTGGGGAGTTAATCTCATTAAACGCATTTGCAGCAGCATGGGCTGCAGTCACAAACATCTGCTCAAGAGGCTGCCGTAATGAGGCGATGCCTTCTCCCTGCTCAGCTGCCACCAGCGTGGCCTCGCCGCCGTGCATTGTCCGTTACGCACTGTCGGCGATACATGTCCATCTGTCTTTGGCAGGAGCATGTTGCCCAACATTCGGCACTAATCAGGAGGATGTGCTGGGTGCATGGACAGATAAACCCACCGGGCGTCAGGTTACGTGTTACACAGCTGGTTAAGTTGTTGGGAGGCTTTCCCTCAGTGGTTCTTTTATATGGTTTATATGGTGTGAAGGGAGCATTACCCTTGAAGGGACTTAAAGATCTTGGCCCGGTTTGTCTGTGGTCTGTAAAGATCCCATGACGCTTTTCACAAGAGCTGGAGAATTAATCTCCCTGTGCTGCTTAAATTTCAGCAGGGAGAATTATATTTTGCTTTTTTATCCTTTCTCTTTCAGTGCTCTGCTTTGTAGATTCAGGCATTATTAATACCTTTTATAGCATTTTAAATGTACACTGTGTGTGGCACTGTGAATGGAAATCTGAGGGGTTAAACAAAGGAAAATCAGATCCTGAATAGTTTATGAGCTGGGAGAAGATCGTGGTAATAGGCAAGAGGCAGTGCTGGCAGCTAACATATGGGCATTGTGAATATTGAATAAGAAAGTATAACAAGTTAAAGTGCTGTTAAGTACATAAATTTTTTTTAAAATTCTGATATGATTTTCAAAATACTTTATTTTAAAAAAATGAATGTTTTCTTCAAAAGCTTATTTCTTTGACATTATGATGGAGTTCAGTGTATAACAGACCTCACATCTGATGTAAATACAGAATACCATGACTAGATGTCATAAAACAACTTGGTTTATGTCAGTGTAAACGAAAGCAGAACCTGTCCTGCAGCAGCACCCACACGGCAGAGTCTGTTAGCTGGCCGGTCGTCTCATGCTCAGATTCTTTCACAACGTAAGAAATAATTGAATGCCAAATTCGTGGAAATAATTTGGCTTTGCGTAACAGGTACATCATATCCATTAAATAAAAGGTGATGAAATGAGGGGAAATGAAATGGAAAGAGTTCTTCAAAAATGCAGGAAGAAAAATGGGCAATGAGAAAGAAATAGCCTCAAAGACAGGATTTTAAAACCCTCAATTAATTTCTAATAGCAGTCATAGGACATGCCTGAAGGTTTTCGACAGTAAATAACAACGGTAATTCAGTTACTGAGGACAGAAAGACTATCAACACCACAGACTGCGTCTGTCCCTAAAGTGGGCTTTCTACCAGAAGTGGTGGTGCCTTCCAGACCAGACTCTCAGCTGCTGTCTACGCCAGTCCTAACAACCACATTGTGCCCCAAACGGCACGTCCCAGAGGAGGTTTTCTTGCAGGCGTGCCAGCCAGCGAGCCGTGAGCTGCCTACCCCCCACCTCTGCTGCCCCGCAGCCCCCCAGCACCCGCTGCATCCCCGGCTGGGCTCGTCTCAGCCCCACGGCCCCCTCCCCACTGCCTCCTGCGCGGATGAGTTTGGGGAGCAGCATGTAGCACCTCCCTTTACTACAGCAGCCCATGCAGGGGAGCGTAGGAGATGCATTTGGGCAGAAGCCTGCGTGCTAAGCCATGGTGCGCAGGGACGCAGCTACACCGAGCACGGCCATCAGCGTAAAGTGCTCTTCTAAAAACACTGTCAAAGAGCCTTAAATTTAAACAGCATGTTCCCTCTGCTTCAGGAGAGACCGTGGTAGGAGCAGGGAGGTGGAATGCCAGAAATGTTATTGCTTCATGTCTAATAAGCAATAAATGGATTTTATTATTTGCATTAAATCATAACCCCTATGGTAGCTTTCACTGCTGCTGCAATCTGAGATAGCCAGTATATTAGATAATATTGTGTCATGGGAAAATATATGGTTTCCTGAAGTTCAAACTGCCAAATCACACCCAATCGCTATTGTTCAAAAATTGCGAGTGTTATAACTGTAACAGATGACACGAGGAAGCTATGTTGAAGTGCTGTAGTCAAATATCATCAAGTATTAGTAATTGCACAGTGGGGCCATGCTGATTCAACAGAAGCTGGAATTAGGTTTGGAGCTGTATATCCTGATTTCTTTTTGATTTAACATGGGCCATGACATATGTTGTTAGCTTTTTCTCTTCCAGGCTATATGGAGGAAGCCTTCAATCTAGTCACTGCGTTAAAAATCTGGTATGATGCCACCACAGGAAAAACAAAAGCCTTTAAGTGAAGAACCCTACACTTGGGCATGGGTGTCAGGCTAAAGGCTGTTATTTATTCACAATCTAAATGCGCAGGACAAAGAATTATTCTAATACTTGTCCTACAGACCAGGGATAACATACAGAAGCCATGTGGTTTGCTCGGGCTGATATAGGAACAGGGAAGGGAGCTATGCATGCAGCTCAAGACTATATTTTCCTGCAGGAAACAGGCGAAATCTAGAAAAAATTATACAGATATGCTTGTTCCCAACTTTTGCTTTGCAACTCCAGCTTCTCAATGCGCACATACGACATGCGACGAGAGGTACGTAATTGCTGGCACCTAATGGAGGGGAAGAGGTTTTGCGGCAGAGTGACTTGTATAAGAGAGGACATTTCCACTGAGAGTGAAAGAGAGAAAATAACAGTTCCCAAGGACTCAAAAGGAAATAAGGGATTATTCTGATGTTTAGGAAACTTCCTTATTTCACTGGAAAGATTTCACAGCTATAAACCTGACACCTTCTTTGAGTCTTGCAAAGGTCATAAGCCTTTCCTCCAGACAGGCGGGCCAACTCCTACTTCGGCACAAACCCAGCTTGCCGGGGCGAGGGGGCTGCTCCGGCTCCCCACTGCCAGCAGCCCTGGAGCCCCTGGGGGCAGCAACCAGCACGGCACCCCAAAGTTTCATGTTCTAGCACCGTCAGACATACCCAGTGACGGTGGCCGTGTAACAGAGTCTGGGCTAAAATCAGCACTGAGATTTTCCAGGTGACATGCTGTTTGCTCCCTTCTTCCCCAAACGGGGCAATTTAAAGCAATTGTGTTGTTCCCTGTTCGCACCAGGCATTGCCCACAGTCACTTATCCCACCCTGCACAGCAGTACTATTGCCCCCCATCACTAAAAGCAAGTCCCTTCCCCAGGCGTAAGCATTAATGGGACCCTTCCTTTGGCAGGGCCAGCAATCCAGGACAGGTCTGGTTCTGGGCTAAAGGTGCTGGACACGTGCCTTGCCGCAATATAAAAAAAAAAAAAAATCAAACCATATCACTTTGGATACTTCTGGGCAGATTTTTCTCTAGCTTTCTTCTAACAATTAAACCATTAATGACACCCCCAGTGTTTCCCGCAGAAGACAGCTTTTGAAATGGACTCAGGCTTTGCATTCAGTCTTTCCAATCTTTGTATCATTCATTTGATTTTGCTAAATGCATTTTCAAGTGAACGCTAAATACTATTAATTTTCATTTTCTCACAAGCACTGCAGACAGACACAGCTGAGTGTTTGTAACCTTTCCATTGTACACAAACCTGAGATTATTAAAACCTTATTATCATACAGTTTGAAAAGTGCAGTTATTTCTCCGTCTTCCAAAACCTGGAAAATTTATCCACAGCTGCTTTTAACAAAACCTGATTTGTGAACTTCACTGTATTTGAAAAATGTGCTCCAAATGAATATAAATGAAATGTAACTGTGAGGAGAAAATGTGCACTTGCATGTCCTCTCTTTCCTACATACATACGAGAGACACACACACACACACACACACACACACACACACACAAAACTGAGGAGCCAAATTTCTGTTAGATAGTTTAATTTGTATTTCCTTGAGCACTTGTGAATGCTGATAGAAATTCTATAAACTATTTGTACAAGAAAAATTAAGATCAAAATTATGGTACGCCCCCTAACATACTCATATTCTGAAAGCTAATAATATTAGGTATCGGTTTTCATACCCTGTGCTTTGTAATCGAAGAAGATGATACCTAAGCTTTGTAATTTTGAGTCCTGAAAGCGTCTGGCTATCTGCTGCCAGTTGCAGCAGCACTAATCCAAAATAATTCTATTACATGCAGTTCTTTCCCATTTGCTCCATAATGTGGTCATTAATTTTACCATCAAGGAAACTTACTCCTACTAGAATTTAATTGATATTAGCAGAGGGTTTATTGCACAAGGCTCTACCTCAGTGCAAGGAAGTAAAATAATAACCTCTGCACTGCAGAGGACTGGGAAGAGCGCACATAATCAAATAGGGTCCAAACAACTAATGGCAGAAATCATTATCTGTCCTATGGTTTCTGTATCCGATGGAAATGACGGATCTCCATGTGATTTTTACATGGGAAAAGACTGTCCCAGAGTACTGTAAAACTGCCTGGCAGAGCTTGTTGCAGCCTCAGCAGAGGGGCAGCCGTGCCAGCTGGGACAGAGCTGGCCTGCGAGCCCTGGGGTGAGGATTAGGAGGTGCTGCTAGGAGGAAGACTTACCTGGCTACTCTTCAGGACAGTTCCTGTCCTGGGACATATTTAGGGTTTCTAGCCTTGTCAAGTGACGTCACATCACTTTTTTGTTTTTTCCTACAAACCTCTCCTTCTCTTCATGCAGAGCATCGCATGTTCACACTTGTTCCAGTCCATCAGATTTTGCACTTCCCTTTGCCTTTGGCCTAAAGTGAAATACAAACATGAAACAATCTCCTCCACCTCCCCAACATGGTCTAAATTTTTTTGATACGTAGACCAAATCCTTGGATGTTAAACACCCTTGGACACTGTGGTTAGAAATAAAGCTTGAGGCACAGTTTATCTGGTTTGCAGTCATCACCCCATGCTCAGTGATGGGCCCTGGGACCAGGATTTCTGCCTTGCTGGTAACACTCCAGCCTGCTGGGGTACAGAGTCGCCATCGACAGTGATGGAACAAGCCGCGGCATTGTAACGTGCTCTCTGCTCTCTGCAGCTCAGGTGAAGCCGTCAGCCAGAGCAGCGCCAGTGGGTTGGAGATACGAGGTGCTGCAGGGGCAATGGGGGCATCTGACCAGCTCAAACCTATCTGGTACAGGAAGAATGCCCATTCAGATATGCAGCACTCCAGCATGCTCCAGCGGTCTGCCATGTGGGACTAAGAACTGGCGGTACTTCGGGCTTGCTTTCACTAATTCATCATGAGGTCCTCCAGGCAGTAGGTTGCCTTTCTGCCTCGGGTTATCTGTCCCTGCATGACCAAAACATCCCCTTTGGCCACCCCTTCCCTGCCTTGCCACCCTGGAAAGGGTTCTGCGGTTCAGATGGTCAGAGGGCTTAACGATGAAAAGCCATTAGTGCTACTCAACCCCTTCTAGGCTTAGCTGATCTGATAACCTGAAGGGAGCAGTAAGTTACAGAGGTTTTTACTACTTTGGCCAATGTATGATGGGCCTCCTGGGTTATTTTTGACTAAGTTTGTTTTAAAAGCCCACGTTGGAGTTATATGGCACCTGCCCCACCTGCCAGGCAGCAGGGCCGCAGGAATGGGCAATGCCCACTCTGCCCAGTGCCCTTCTTCCACCTCCTCTTGCAATTACTTGTCCTGTTCCTGGTCCCCCCCTTCGCAGGTTCCTGCAGAAAGCCGTTATTGCACATTGTTCTTACAAAAAAAAATTAAGAGCTTTTCTTCTCATTTACCCCATGCACGATCAGGTTCAAAATCTCTTACTGTGTTTCGCAGAATCGTAGCAGGATTAGCTATGACTGTGTAGTAACAGCACCTTAAATAAGTGATGACTTAAGGGCAACTTTTTACTCGAACACCTGTCTAAGTGATTTGCCATAGCTCAGGGCGAGCTGCCCTTCCTAACCCACGCCAGCTTCGGGCCATCAATATTACAGCCTTACAGCTTTACGTCTGTGGACTGCAGTGTTTCCACTTTCAGGTTGCATCAGACCTTTCAGTTTAGCTTCAGCTCCACTGCTGAGCTTCAGGGCCATTTCCAAAAATCACTTGAGCACCTGGGAACCCGAGAACTTACCTCTACTCGTGCTCTTACTGTTTTTAGGTCTAGGTACTCGTGATGGATTTTCAACTTTTGCACCCACCTGTTAGACGGGAAGAATGTCCGAGCTTGAGATTCAGAGTTGCATCTCAGAAACAGAGATTTTCAATAACCAATCTTAAGCTGGTAATTGCAGCAAACCCCCCAAAGACTGGGTATAGTTATACTGATATCAAAGTGCTAAAAATGGACTGTTTTGCTGTAGGACCAGCTAAACTAAGGTCTCCCGACTTAACTCTGCCCTTGCAAAAGCTTTTACTCACATAAAGAGACATGAGGAAAGAAAAATCAAAACCATAGGAGACACAATTATATCAGGAAAGCCTGCATTTCTTAAGGATTTCAGGCCTGTAATTTCTTTTGAAACAAATGAAAATTAAAGGTATTTAGATGCCCACCACTTACAGATTTTAAAGCCTATTAGATGCTTGCACACCTTTAAGGACCTGGTCCTAGGATTATTTTTGGTCTCTTCTTGCTTTCATTTAAAGCCAATGGGACTGAAGTGGTGCTGAGGATGTTGCCATAACCTCTCTGCTGGATGCTGTTTTTGGCATCGGCTGCCCAATATCTGGCCCTCTTGTAATGAAAACATTGTTAGGGTCACTGTCACTAATGCTACCTAGTTCATTGGGTTGCCAAAAACTGAACAATGCTCACAGTCAGTAGGAATTCAAAAGAGGAAATCTTGAGGAACGGATTCAGTTTCAACACCATTCAGAGATCTGAGCATGCTTTTTGCCGAATTACCAGCACAGAGAGTGCACCAGGGGACACATTCAGTGCCAATCCCAGTCCCACAGGGAGGGCATGGGCCCAGGAGGAAAAGGGACAAAGCATCCTGTCACATCCACGTCCCCATACCCAGGGTCTCCAGTTGGCCCTTGGTACATGAACCCTTGCAGGGTGGCTGCCCGGAGACACCCCAGGTACCACGTGGCTGTGCTTGGGGTGGCCCCTCTGCACAGAGCGATGCCCCATGCCGTGTGGGGCAAGGCTCCACGCAGGAGCAACCACCCTAAGCACCTTCCACCATTTGCAGGGACCCCTCTGCTACACGGCAGGGCCTGCTGCCTCTTCTCCATCCCATAGAGGAGGGCCAAGGGTGGCTTTTTGGAAAGCGTGTTAACAGCAGTTTCCATACTCCTCCAAACAAACCCTGTGCAGGCAGAGCCCCGCACTTTGAGGCAGACCACTTTTAGAAATACAACCTCGCTGCTCCTCCTAACATAGCAATCCCAATTTAGGGCTGCAGCTGGACTAGGAGGCAGTTAAACTTTTCTCATCATATTGTACGAGATGGGGATAGACTGTAAAGGTGATCTCTGAACAAGTACACATGGCAAGTTTATAGCATCCAACACGTCTGGCACGCAGACCTGCTGCGGAGGGTAGTCAGAGCTGCAATGTGTTCACTGGAAAACCACACGCACAACCGTGAGAGGAGCACACCCTCACTGACTAATGGGCAGAGCTTATAAATTATGTTGTGTATGGTAGCGGAAGGAGCTTTAGCTACTGAGAAATGGGTGGTGGATGCCTGAGCATCCCCATGGGTGCAGGTGGAGTTGGAGCTGTTGGAGTCCTGAAAGGCTTCCCAGGAGGGATGGGGATGCTCCTGCTGCCTGCCATGGCCAACAGCCTGCCTGTGGGCTGGGCAGGACAAAGGCAGGATGGCACCCAGGGCTTGAGGAAAGCTCTGCGCTGGAAAAACCACACCCCGTCTTTGCTCGGGAAAGAGGCAGCAGGGCTGTTTTGGGGCCAGGGGCAGGCTGCTGCTTCAGGCTGCCGCCTGCTTTGCCTCGCTAGCACTTGCTTTAAATAGAGGAGCTTGTCTGGTGAAAGCATCAGTTTTTACCGACTTCCTAAAGGGAAAAAAAGTTTATTGCAATTTTCCATAACTGATGGTGTTATCTGAGAGCATAATTGTTGGGTGTAATAGCAAACATTCCTGTTCTCCACACAGCCAGCAGGTTTTGGGAATGAATAGGGGATTCTTGTTCAAGCAGTTACCCCTGATAGGTTCCAGCTCCTTCCCTGAGACAGGGCTCACTGCACGCCGCACCAGCTTGGGACTCCCGTGTCTCCCAAAAGCAGCGTGCGTTTCAAGACTCTCCCAAAGATCAGCAAGCCCACAAGGGAGCGGCTGTGGTCCTCACCCTCTCCTGTGTTTTTTTCTACTCAATATGGATTATTTAATTGGTTGTGGTAAGGACCACTGTATAGAAAATTTTAGAGACCACCTTACATGTGAGCTACAAGACAGTCAATGTGGGCTTTTTTTCCAAACACACTTTTTTTTTGGCCCTTCAAGCCCTCTCTCAGTCCTTGCTACCTCCATAGTTACAACCAAGGGGTGGCACATTGCTACCACCATGCTGATACCAAAACCAGCCCAGTCCGGGTGAAAGGACAGTCAGGGGAGAAGGTAAATAAAAAGGCAGGGGTGTAACAAGAGAAAAGGCCTATGCACTAGCAGTCCCGCCGTGTATTAGGTTGCACGGCTGCTCCAGCCCAAGTGTATCAGATGAGCAGATGCAGGCAGACTCCCGCTCCTCTGGCAGCATGCCACGGGTGCGAGCCAGCTCGGGATCAATCCTGTGTTGGCACAGTGCTGACCGCAACATATTAAGCTGGTGGGAGCATAGTGACACGCTATTATGGTAGCAGAGCTTTGGGACGAGGACTCGCTTGCATCTGTTTGCTCCTGACTGTGAAGACATGCTCGGTGGGGGGCACTGTGGGGTGAACGTTGATTTTCTAAGGTTTCCTGTCTCCTTGTCATTGTGTCCTGACAGCTTTCACAGAATCTCTGCAGATTTCCCTCCGCTGCCTGCGGCCTTGGGCAGGTGTAGCTGGCTTGCCAAGCTGGCTCACCTATTTGCTATTTTTTCCACAAGCTACCTTTTTGCCTTGTACCTTGCAAAAGCTGGATGGGAGCATGAACTTTCGGCTTCTTGCTTGATAAGGCTATCAAAACTGCACAGGCAGGCTCCTTGTCAAGCGCGTGTGGGAACAGGCAGTAAGTGCTATAAAAAGCCTTTGTGCACAGCAGCTTCATATCTTCACCAGCATGTATAAGCACTGTCCTAAATTATCAGCTGTACAGGTGTCTACAAAGTTGATGCAGGACCCTTGAAAGTGGAAAGGCCTCTGGACAAGTGCTGTGGCTTTTTAAAGTTGCTGCAGCCTACAGTTTACTCAGGGAAAGGGTCGGCCACTGCAGGTGTGAGTGACCAGGCAGCTAAAGCCCAGCGTGTTCCCCTGCGTGGTCTGCATGGATCACTAGGGTCTGTCCATACGTAGGGCTGTGGGGAGAGAAGGTGCACCCCCTGCTCAGCAGGAGGAAGGACTGTTAGCAAGCAAGACACAAAGAGCCATCTGAGCAGAGAGTTTGTGAAAACTTCCTACCTTCTCCGTATGCAAGTCTTGTTTGCTAAGGGAGCAGTTACTGCCTTTTCCTCATCTGTTGTCTTGTCTATTTTGTTTTATTTTCTCTTTATCCATAACAAAGCAAAGAAAGCCTTCGTTGTGCTGTGTTTACTGTGCTAGGTACCTGCTTCAGTGAGTAAAGATACGGATTTTGCAATTCCAGGATGAGTATGCAGCAACCCAACAAGCATGAGCAATGGAAGAGAGAAAGCCAAGAAACCTGTTGGTGGGGGCTTGAGCATAAGAGAGGGGGAGGAACAGGTATTCTGGCTGTCAGTAGTTTGAAATGGGAAGATGCCATCTTCCTGGGCGACAAAAGATGAAAATCTCAAGGGATGGAAAACCAGAAAAAAAACCCATATATTTTTCAGACAGGGTACCCATGACTTTCTGTGCCCATTGGTGGTAAGATGTATGCATATGCACACCACTCTCAATAATATAATTTCACAAGCAAACCACTCTGGTAATGCTTTCTTCCAAAAAGCAGGCAGCAACGGCTTCAGGACGCTCAGGAGTTGCCTCCAGCAGCCTTCCCAGTGCAGCATCTTCCGCATCAAGCAGGAGACGGTAGAGGCAGGCAGAGGGGCTCCAGCCCCTGCCAGTATGCCTGGATGGGCGCTCAGTGCTGGGGCCCTGGGAAGGATGCGTGCTCCTCGCCTTGCTCCAGCACTGCCCATGGCTGCTTTGTGTAGAAGGTGGGCGGGTGGCCAGGGTGAGATATCGCATCACAGTATCTGCTCGGGACCTTATGCTGATCCAAAACACCAAGGGCTATAAAGTGCATGAAAGCTTGAAGCCATTGCCCAGGGTTTTACCCTGAAGCCTCTCGTGAGATCAAGCTCTCATTCCAGACTCAGACCTAGTCAGATGTGAGATGACAAACACTGAAATGAGTCTCAGATCTGAAGCACTTCTTTTTCTTGTTGACATCATTCAAACCGCTCTGGTCTCAAGCCAAGCTTGTTTTTTTTTAAAAAACACCTTTTTCTTATTAGCACATCTCTGCAATTCTTGCTGAGAGACTTCAAACAGAAAATTCTTCTGTGAGTGTACCAGAAGACAACTGAGTTTCAAAACTACCCTTCAAGCCAACCATAAATAAAAGCAGGAAGGAAATCTGAAAGACAAAAATGAGCCCTTGTTACACAAACAGGCATGAAGTTGCCATTTGCACTGCAGTTCTTGGCTCTTAAGTGAGCCCAGTATGTTCCAGCAGTGCCTTCAACCCAATCATTATTTGATTAGGAAGCTTGAATTAAGTGGCTAGCACTTAAAAAGTAGCCCACCAGACTAAACTATGGGGTTTTAATTAAGGCACTTTCTTATGAGGAACAGTAAAGGGCACTGGGAACAGGAGCTGTTTAGTGGACTAGCTCCCAGGCAGGAGCCAGGTCTCTGAAGGGGCATCGGCTGGAGGTCCCCGGTCTTGCCCTCTTCCCTGCCATGCAGGCAGGAGTGTTTTGGGGAAGGAGTCCTGGCCACACCTGCTGCTGTTCTTGCTGGCTCACATGCAGTGTAGGCAAGTCTGGTCTTGAGAGCAGCCCTGCAGCAACTCGCACCAGCCGGTGTAGACATAACCGTGCTGGCCTAGAAAGGAGCAGCAGTGTAGAGAGAAGTGTCCTCTTTAACAGAAGCAAGGAAAATTGCTGGCGTGCATGAAGAGGACCTCTTTCAGGCACATGGACCTAGAGGACCTCATGAATGTCACAGTCTGCATGAAGAAGGGTAAAAAATTATATCTGTGGTATACAGGAAAGGGTGTACAGGTGATTTGCTGTCAATGGTAGCTAGGCAGAGGTGTCTGGAAAATAGCAAGCTGCGCTAACAGGAGGTGAATAGACAGTCCTCTGAGCCAATGGCAGGGCCTATGGGCAGCTGCTGCTTGGTGGGGAGGAGATGAGGAGTGGCAGATTAGTGTAAAGGATGTCCCCTTGCGCCACAGCAAATCTAGTTCCCATCTTTGGCCTCCAATGTCTACCCCCTGCTACAAGAATTTCAATTCCTCCAACATCTCTTAGATGCCTCACTCCCCTCACACCCTTATCCTCTCTCTGTATCAACTGCTTTCAATGTCCCTCAGTTGCGACGTGGACAGAAGGCAGCACATACTATGCTGTATAGAGCTATAAAGGTTAGATAAAATAAATGCTCCACTGTATAGAAGCTTTCCTCTCAGAAAGCCCATTAATTTGGGTCTCCTTCCTCTCCACAGCTGCCTGCTATCCCAAGACTTGCAGGATCTTTGAGATTTCTACCTGTCAAATATGGTGGAATCTAGTCAACATGGTCAAATCTATGAAGGGGCTGACAGACACATAGGGACAGCACAGTTCCATAAATGAAATTACCTTAGGAAATCAGTCTACAAAAGAGCTCACTGCTAGACAGAAAATGAAGTAAAATAAAGAGCTTGGTTTTACTTGCGAAGAATTTGCAATCTGGCATTTGTGGTTCTCTGCAGGGAAGCCTCTGATAAAGGTCTGAATTCCAATCAGGGGTGTAGGCAGAATAAAAGAATTAGTTTCCTCCTTTAAATGATGGGAAAAATCAAACTGGCTAGCCCAGCAGACTCGTACATGGAAACAATTTTCACATCTGTGTTCAAATAACAACCATACAGTCCATTTTGTAGTATACATCAGTCGAAGATCTCAAAGTGGCTTGGAGCATATTGAGCACTCCTACCTCCACTTAAAATGCACCATCTTTTGAGGATAGACACTGTTTTGCACAAGAGCTGGCAGGAAATGTGGAAGACATCCATCCATATTACATCTTTCCTAAATGGGAATTGATCAATATGCTAAGGGTAATGTGTTGCACAGTCAAGAGAAAGGCTTGGGACACGGGTATTACACTTTGTGGGTTGCCTCTTTTGACCTAGCTAGATATGCCTAGACAACATTTAGACTGCGTACAGAGCAATCCCATGACGCCCATGAGGATTTGGCAATGTCATGTCACTAGATAGCAGAATTGATGACTGAAAGCCAGGATTTGTTGGTGATGACCAAAAGTTTGTCTCTCAGGATGGCTGTTTCATCACCCATGGGACATGAGTTGCTGGTGTCAGTGCAGTTCTCAGAGAATAAGTGATCAAATTACCAATGCTGTCACCAAGGTCAGTACAATTAGCTTTCTTGCTGGTTGCTTCAGAAATTAGCCCAAGGGTTGTCTCAAGCCTTTTCCCACTTACAATCTTATTGGCTTAAATCTAAGCGAGGATAAAACCTGGAGTGTCCTGGAGGGCTGATGTTCATGTACCCTTAGGAAACGGCTACTGAAAGAATTTGGAAGTACAATGGCAAGCAGCCACCAATGCTGATTTTCATCAGTCCAGCCTCAGCCTTGCTGCAGCTATATCTGAGCGGTCACTCCTCATGATCTCTGTGTGCGACTCTCACAGCTACCTTCCACCTCACACTGCCCTGCTCAGAGACCCCTCATATATGCCCAGTGCAGGGCTGCCGTTCTGCCCAGCTTGGACCTACGCTGGGCCAGACACAGCCTCCTCCATCACACCTGCCCTGAAGAACTGCAGAGAGACATGGAGCAGGTCTGCCCCAAGGCGAGGCCCATGTTCCAGCACAATCCCCAGCCTCAGCCTTTAGGTACTGCTACTCCTGCCCTACATGATCCAGTATGCCATGTGCACCCAAAAGCTGTCTGCAGCTCCTTTCGGTGGTAGTGCAAGGGATTGTGGGCAGTTTGAATCAGCATAGTCTTCCCAAAAATGAGCACAGGACTCTCCATATACTCATAGGTTAAGCTACTGGTCTACTTTGATCATGCCTTTGCAAGAGAATTGTGCTGTTATTGTTCAGGAAGGTTTCCTATAATAGCTTAATTTCGTACTCGTGATTGTGGCACGTGAATGGAAGCCTTCACAGTAACTTGTAAGAGCTTCAAGCATTAAGCTTTTTGTCCAGCGAAGGGCTTATTTCCCTTTGTCACTGGCACAGGTGTGTTCATGATTAGCTGAGATCTATCTATACACCTTGCAGCATTCATATTTTGATAGGCACTTAGGTTTTCAGATGTTTACTTTATTTACTACCACTGGTTTCCAAACTCCTCTAAGCTCCTGGTTATGCTCTTCCAAAATTTATCCCAATTCATAGTGCCACACATAAACCGCTGTATTACCCAAATAATATCTGCAGTTGTTACTCCAATGGCACCTCAAACACGCAGTGCTTGAAGTGTTTGCAAGTGATCTGCTTTATTCTGTGTCCAGCTTAAACTACTTGCACATAGCAACTAAAAGAGTTTCCAAGTGTCTCTGTCTGGGAAAGCTGGACTTCGAAACTACAGTCCCCTATACCACAAGGCTGTTCATTAACACCACTGCATTACTAATGCAATGAGAATGGAGCCATGGGGGGAACAAGAGGGCTCAAAATCTCCCTGTGTTCAAAAGAGGGTCCCCAGGGACTAACTCCTGCTCTTCCATCACATTTCAGCTCTCTGATTCTCACTTGCAGGTGCTAAAGCTCAAGGCTGATGCTTCCTTACTAGGAAAACCAGAAGAAGTGCTAAATGCAACACTTGCTAGCAGACACCGTGGTGGGTCATCCAGAAGGATGCTGGCAAGCCAGCCAGCAGATGCTCACGGTTCTGTTCGTTCATTTCATAAAGAAAGGACCTCAGCTCCTCTTTTAAAAGGACAATAAATTTAATAATAATATTTTAAAAAACCAGAATCAGAGTGGCATGGCTAGTGAAGCAATGAAGTGAAGACTCTCAGCTGTGACAAATGACTCAGCTGCAGACAACCCATTGATGAAAAGCTGTCCTTGTAGATAAATTCCTTTATAGATGCCTGACGCTCAGATGGTGGCCTTTGCCACCACCCCCATTTTATACATGAGTTTCATAGCATTCCTCCCTCCCCTCCCAGTCCCCTCTGCCTTGGGTTAGAAGTGTCTACATGTAAAGTGACTTAGCATCAAGCTCCAGGGCTCTCGGGAATTGCTACAACAAATTACAAATGATGCGATCTGATGGTATGAAATGAATAATCTCTGCAAATGGCATGGTGTACTAGCCTGTTTGCTACATTAGTCAGACACATGCTTCGGTTCAGCAAAGTGCTGCCAAAAATTCTGACCACACCCAGAAAGAAACATGAAAATATTCCTCTCAGGAAAACAGATAGCTTATTTTAGTTAATTTTTGAAATGAGATGGTGGCCAGCTAACTGGATTTGACACAGAAAGAGGAAAAAATAAAGCAGTATAGCCCTCTTTCCTCACAAAGGAATTATAAATCATTCAAAGCGTTTTTTAATTACTGGGCCATTACAAAAAATGCAGACAAATGCTGGATGTGCATAAGCATATTCAAGTGCATGTGCGAATTTAGTAAAAGTGTACATAGATCCTAGACAAGTGCACTGCACATCGTTAATGTCCCCTTTGAGTGTTTCAGAATATGAGAATGTAGAGAGAAAAAGGATCCCTGTTAGGTCAAACACAGACCCGGCCAGCCCGGTGTCCTGACTCGGAGAGTTGCCAGTAACAGATGCTTTGGAAAGACTATAAGAAAGCAAGCAAGTATAGAGAGATCCTACACTTCCAACAGTCAAGCAGGGGCTGCAGGGATTTTCTAAGCTGGAGGCTACATCTGGAGCCCAGTTTTTAATAGCTGCAGAGATGCTTACTGCTCAGGTGGTCTCTCTGCATGCGGGGGAGCTTCGCCTTGTAAACAGCGACTGAGGAACGGCCCCGGGGGCTGCACTCGGCTGCTGCGGGAAGAGCTACCACCTGCCCCAGCTTCTCCAGGGAGCCCCCACTTCGGGGCATATGCAGTCCTGGGTTTCTTCGCTGAGACAGCCAACAAAAGTTATTATAATTAAAATAAATTGTGGTGATGGACTCGATAATTCTGTTCAGAGAGGTTATTATACAGCTATTAGACTGCAAAAAAATGTGGCCACTACTCATCTGGGCTGGTTTGAATTAATGACCCAAAAATGAAAGACTCTATATCCTATTAACAGTCTGCCAAGCCATGCCAGATCCTATTACTTTGGTTTATTTGTAACCCGTCAGGAAGGACCCAATGCAAATCCAGATCTGGAGTCGATCCAGAGCAACTCCGAAAGGCACCTCTACAATCTCCCTCATGAGGCAGAGCAGCACCTGCCCAGTTTCACCCGGCAGTGGGGAAATGTTCATTTCCATGGGGTTTTGTTCACCCAGACGCATGTCAGAGGACAATGGTGGAAAGGGACCAGTGAGACGTGAACAGGGACTCAAACTCCCACTTTGCAAAAGCCATCTGCAGCACCGGTACCATGTTGTGACATATAAATATGAGACAACTACCTTAAATTTCAACTCTGGTCCATGTGTGACCCTGCTTTGTACTTTGCTGGTTCCAGCTGGCAAAAGGCGGGTGGGTTCGGCAATGGCGGGGAAGCAGGTCACGGCGTGCGCTGTGGGGACGGTATCCCTCATTACCTGAGACTTGCAACCCCTCTCCCTGCTGGTCGATTGGAGCTGGTGGGACCCTCCAGCTGGGACAGGGCCACCGTGACAGGACCGTCCCAGGGCACGTTTCAACCCTGCTCCCCACCCTACCGCCCATGCAACTGTTGGTGCAGGGAGTGAAACCTAGGTACCACAGCAATAACTTCAGGTTATCGAGTTAATTCCAGCAATAAAGCGATAAGGGCATACCGAGAATACCACACTAAAAGCGAGTTATGATCACGGGGGCCTGGGCTGGTCTCGGCAGCTGACGCTAGTGATTGCCTATGGAGTAGCGCAGGTAGGTTGTGTGCCAGGCTGACAGCCCAGTCGCATGCAGCACTGCAGGTTTCCCTGTCTGCTTACTGCTGAAGACTGCAAGTAAGGATAAGCATACCAGCAAGCTGAGACAATCTGCAAAAAAA